>JAHPZR010005956.1:0-36738 GCA_019787425.1 Platygyra sinensis | reverse complement strand
CCTCATAATCATAAATTAGGTCTTTTCATTTACAATTTAGAGCCTTCTTACATGAGTGGAAGCCATTGGGTTGCCACTTATGTCAAAGACAATGTCATCAATTATTTTGATAGTTTTGGTATGCCTCCTTTCCAAGAGATAGTCAATCACGCTAAGGAGAAAAACTTAACTCTGTTGCATCAAAACGGACAAATACAAAATCTTTATACAAGTACCTGTGGGTATTTCTGTCTCTATTTTCTTAATGAAATGACAAAAGGAAAAGGCCCCTCTCAAGATGTTTATTTCCATTTACTACAAGGATTTGGTTCTGATACAATGAAAAACGAGTTGTTTATTGAGAAATATTTAAAAAAATTAGAATAATGCTGATGCATTTACTGGAGATTACATACTATTCGCCTCATTTGTTTTAATTGATGTTTATATTGATCTCTTTTGTATTTGACAACTTTTCTTTCATTAGAACAGCACAATAAAATAAATTTACGATAAAGAATTTTATAGTGTTTGTACATTGCTTCTAAGCGTGCAATTTCATTTGCTATGTCAATTTCAGCCATTATATTTATTATTTATTTTTTTTAAAAAAAATATGAATATAGATGAAAAGTTATTGTGTCAAGCAGAGAAAACAAACAGAATGCGTTCCAGGATCTGAACAATATGTAAAGACTAAAAATGGTAGAAATGCTATGAAATGTAAATGTGCAGAGTGTGGTATTACCAAGTTTCGTTTTGTTAAAGGTACAGCAGGTAAAGGACTCTTATTAGGTAAAAGGAGTCCATTTAGAGGTATGGCCAATTATTGGTGATATTTTATAATATCCTCTTTTATATATGTTGACATATTGCGTTAAACAGAGAAAAAAGACTCAATGTGTTCCAGGATCTGAACAATATGTAATGACTAAAAATGGTAGACCAGCAATGAAATGCAAATGCTCTGAATGTGGTATTACTAAGTTTAAATTTTTATCACAGCGAGAAATGAATGAAATGCAGAGGCTACGCCAAGGTAAAGGATTTGATGAGTTGATTGTTAAAGGACTAGCTGCTGGTGCTAAAGGACTATTTAATTTAGGTAGAAAAGGTGCTAGTGAAGCAATAAAATCAGATTTTACAAGAAATAAGATAAAATCTATTGGTAGACAATATTTAGATAAATTAGTTGACTCAACTACAGATAGTTTATCTAAAAAGATAGCTGGTAAAGGAGTCGCTCAAGCGCGCGACCGCCTAGGTAAGGGAGTAGATGTTCATAAAGCTATTGGTAAACTACCAAAACCAAAAAGTGGATGGCCTTTACCGGGACATAAGAACACAGGACCTTACAATGATTAAGATAAGCAAGTCAAATATGACAAGGATACAGGTAAAATATTAGACATCTATGATAAACCCACAGGAAAGACAGATGCAATAGCTACGCAACATGATGTTGATTACAGCGTCTGCGGAGATGACAAGTCAGTTTTTGTCATTTGAGCAGCCCTGTGAGCCGAAAAGCTTGGACGTTGCCTTGGATATTGTAGGAGTTTAAAGAATAACCTCGGAAAACTTGTGGTTGCGGTCAACCTAGAGGCCATTTGATTCGAGTTTTGAATGAAAGGAGCATAAATGACGGTGGAGATTTTTGTCTCCTGTGGTTGGTGATTCTTAAATAAGTTTGATATAGTGTCGGAGACACATTTGAGCTGCGATACCGTGGCCGTGAGCTGTGGTTAGCCATACTTAGCTCGCTGCTGTGCCCTGAAACGGACAGGAACATTCGCATCGGACACCAAGGTTATGTGCTTCTTTTATCTGATTTTAAGAAGTGATGTTATGTGCTTCTTTTATCTGATTTTAAGAAGTGTGTTGTGATTCCTGTCAACAGCTATTTCGGCACCGGGAAAAGTTAATTTTTAAAAAAATATTTATTATCAGAAAGGTTTTGTTTATTAGGTTAATTAAATTCGAGATAAAGCAATGGTTCTCGGCTTACCAAGACCAATTTTGTGCGTGTAACAGTCTCGCTGGACGGCCGACTGAGAGGAGACGAGACGAGACGAGAATTTTTTCTGGATCATTTTCTAAAAAAAACGGCTTTATCTTTCTTCTTCCTGCTTCTCGACCCTGCTGAATGCCTCGGGAAGACTTTTTTGCACTTTATCCTTTACCCAGTTACGTAAAATATTATCCTAATTCCTCAATAATAAGAATAAGAATAAGAATAAGAATAAGAATAAGAATAAGAATAAGAATAAGAATAAGAATAAGAATAAGAATAAGAATAAGAATAAGAATAAGAATAAGAATAAGAATAAGAATAAGAATAAGAATAAGAATAAGAATAAGAATAAGAATAAGAATAAGATAAGAATAAGAATAAGAATCTAGGGTTGATTGAAAAGAAGAAGAATAAAGAATCAGTATGTAAAGCTTTCAAAAATTGCAATGAAGCTTTATATTATCAAACAAAGTTGAACAAGGGTCAAATTTATTCGATCAATGAAGAAGAAACAATTATGACAAAGGACATAAGCCCACTAGATCTGAATCCATCACCAACAATTAGTATCAAGAAGAAGGTCAAAGACACGTTGCACATTCTTTGTGTGTCAAAAGAAAAAAACTTGACTAATGGCTTCCTTCCCATCAAAGAACTCATATATGAGATCCGCGACCTCAAAAACTACAACACATACAAGAAACTAACAGATGCGAAAATAAAAGTATATGGAATAAAAACAGATTCGATGATGATAGCTGATACTCCAAAAAATATCAAAGTAGTGAGAGAGATATTTGATTTTTCTGATAAAATTGGCAATCATAAAATTGAAAGAAACAAATTCTTGATAAATTCAGAAATCAAATGTAATGACAATGAGTTGCCAAAAATAGATAGAATAAATGTTAGAGAGCATAATATAAACAACGAGTATGATAATCAAGAGTTATTAAGCATCATGAAGGATAAAAATATCTTCGTCAAGGGTATCTTACCTGGAGTTGGTAAGACATCGGCTTGTAAAAATTATAAGAATTCTTTATTCTTATCACCATATAACAAACTATGCCAAGATCTGAGGAAGAGTGGATACGACGCAATCACATTAAACAGATTATTGGGACAAGGTATAGATGAACACATGAAGTTCAAGAAATATGACACAAGTTCTTATCACTGTATAGTATTCGATGAGATGTTATTATACAATCCTCACCAACTATATTCTATCCAAATGTACATGGAGCAAAACAATGACAAACGATACCTTTGCACTGGGGATATCGATCAAAGAAAACCATTCAACTTTGGTTGTAACAATGTCGACAATCAAAATGAGTATCAGTTGTTTTGTGTCAATCAAATGTTTCCAGATCAAATAACACTAAGGATAAACAAACGACTAAAACACGACGAAGACAAGATGAGGTTGATTGAGTTGAAGGAAGATATTCTAGACATTACTAAAAATCCAATCGAGACATTCAAGAAACATGATATGAAAATCATAAATAAAATGAAAGACGTTGATACTACAAACAATATATGTCTATTTAATTTCAGATGCGACCAGGTCAATAAACATGTGTCTAAGAACATAATAAAGAAAGATGGATTTTACACAGGGATGGATGTAGTATGTAAATCTCATTACAAATCAAAAAAAATCCGATTATATGTCAACTACTATTACACCATCAAATCGATTAAGAAGAACGAGATCATTATACACGAACAATTAGATAATAATGATATATCACTCACATACAAGGTGTTTAATAAACATTTCAAAATGCCACATGCTAATACATGTGATAGCGTCCAAGGATTGAGCATCGATAATAAAATAACAATCTTCGATTGTAATACTCCATATGTTGATAGATATTTCATTTGGACAGCATTGACACGAAGCACTGATCTAAACAATGTACAAATATATGAGCACTGAAAAGAGGAAGTTATGTCATTGAAAAGATCATGGGTAAGGCTCTATTTTAATCAAAAAATACAGGGATATAAGCAACAGGATAAAAAAATGGTAGACAACACAATAGCGATGATTATATCGACCCCGAATGGTTTAAACTACAATATAGGACCAATAAAAAGTGTCCATTATGTAATGTGTCATTTGAGGTTTCTATTCTTGAAGACAACAGGGTAACTAGCAATATTACAGCCGACAGGATAGACAACAATAAACCCCATATAAAATCAAACTGTAAATTAGCCTGTGTGTCATGTAATGTTGCTAAGAGATAAATAAAGTATCAGTCAGCTGCTTTGACGACAAAAGATACATTCACGCTGATGGAAAGACAAGTTACGCATATGGACACTATGAGATAAAAAATTAATTTTCTTCACTGCTGTCTTCACTGATGTCTTCATCATCTTCGATACTGTATTCAATATGATATATTTCATCATTCAATTCAACTAATTCTTTCAAAATTTTAGTTATTTCATCCGTCTCTTCTTTGATTTTGTCTGTCCTCTTTTTCAGCTTTTTAATATCATCTTCAATTGCACCAATCAAACTGTCTCTTTGTTTTCTTAACCATACTACGGATTGTTTGTTTTTATCACAACATTTGCTTGTCATACCTTTTAACATTTCAGATTTGTTTTTCAAAATCTCATGAAGGCAAATTGCAGGTTTTATATGATTTTTCGTTATCATATTAGTATAATATTAGATATTTTTTTATACCATAATAGTATAATGAAATCAATAAAACAAATCTTCAAAAGAAACAGATGTGATTTTCGTAAACGAAAATGTGGATTTTTTCCATTCGTTTGTAAATGTGGAGGCAAATTTTGTTCTGAACATAGACATATATTCATGCATGTTTGTCATAATTATTATAATCAAAAACATATTGACATATCGAAAGTATATCTTCCCAAATTTGTGAAAGACAAGATTGAGAACAGGATTTGAAATCAAAAATGTATCATAAATGTATAAATGAATTGCAATATTTATATTCATGATGATTTGAAATTCAAATCTCGAAATCTGCTTTGGAAATTCAAAAAATAGAATTCTATATTCGGGGATTACCGCTGACAAGTCTAGACATGTCTGGAAAAACAGGAAATGAGTCATCGCATATTTTATTGTTTCAGAATCACGAGACGGCCGTATGATTTTTCAACCAATAAATTTCTTATGCGATGAATTGTTGTTACTTTATTTCTTACGCGTAAGAAACACAATCACCCTTTTCTACAACATGGACACACAGCATAGACTGTGCTTGCGGCACTTGTGAATTATAATGACCGCCACAGCTGTGGCGTGACGTCATATGTAGTGACATGAAATGTATTCTTTACTGATAATATAAGATGGATTGTAATTCTCAAATTCACGATGAATTGAAGACTATGGAGGAGTCGACATGTCCTTTTTGTGATCTACAATTAGTGGAAGTCAATAAAACGGTTGAGCCATGTTGTAGTGAACGGGATATGAAAACTGTAAATGCTATGAATGTCTGTATAAATTGTGGTTCAGTTCATGGTTATGATTATGTCACGGAGTACTTCAATTTCTATGAAAATACGCATCTGATACGAGGAAAATCGAGATCTCATCGGAATTACCATATTGATAATGTGATTGATGGTCTATCTTTTGAGAATGATATTCAATTGACTCATAAACAAAGGAATCAGATGCATAAAGTATTCATTGAGATTGATGGTGTTCTTCATAAAGTTAATTATGGGCGAAAACGGGTAATAAGCATCAAATTCATCCTCAAGCAATTATTCAAGATGCTCGGGCTTCCTTACAAATATATCAATGTAACGAAGTCGAAGAGGACATTAACATATTATAAACAATATTGGGAAAAGGTTCAATCATTGATAGGTGATAAAATTCAGTCGATTATTGATGTGTGAATTTTTCATCATATTTTGTCAAATACTTATCAACAATAGGACTGTTGTCTGTCACATAATCATCAATGTTCTTCATTGTGTTGAAAATATGAGATGAATTGAAATTTCCGCTTCTCATCATATCTTTTATTTCATTTAGCAAATGTTGATAGCTTTGGTAAGCATTTGTACAATTTTGGATTTATGCGACATCCAACCTTGAATCAATAGTGCCGCGGTGCTGATGGCAACCAAACTAATACCACCAGATGCAAAGATGATGGACAATGAATTCCCAAGTAATTTATGTTTTTTGAAGCTTTTTAATGCTTGTTTGTAGGCCCAACACTTTTTATGATATGTGTGGTAGTAAGACTTTAATTCTTCAATCTGTTCTTCTGTCAATTCATCTGAAATATGATTCCAGTTGAATATATTTTTTTGTGATTCTTTCATATATATTTTTCATATGATGATCTTTCTAAATACGCAATATATTAATCCAGAAATTTGACCGCATAATGGAGATCTTTTTACACATTTTGGTGTTCGGTTCTCAGGTATGACATATGTGTACCCTCTGTCTAATGAATGATTGGCATAGAATCGACCAAAAGCATCATGTAGAATGCTATGTGAGCGTAATATGTCTGACTGATTGAATATTCTTTCGAGGAAATGTGTGAGGCATCCATTTCCAGGACCGATCAAACCGATTTCGTTGTTATTTAGTTCAAGAATATCGTCTATTGATAACATTTCATCAAAATAATTTAGGTAAAGATATTGACATACTAAAGCTGACTTCAGTATGACATCATTTACGCTACTATGCTCTTTTTTAGTTGATTCAAAGCATGTCTTAACGAATATGATCACGTCTCTTATCATATACATATTAGTTACATAATTGTACCTTGACTCTTTTCATATTCTTTGATATCTCCGTAAGCATCACTACTCAAATTATAGATATTTTTAGTTATCAAACCTCTCCGAATAGTGAAAGGAGAATCTGACACATATATTATACTTAAATGTTCGTCCTTACTTTGAAGATCAGGATGAGTTACAGTGGTCGCTTTAGAGAGACTGCTAAAAATAATTTTGATAGTATCATCTTCAATAAATGACCAAAAATATAATTGTTTTCCTTTGGCATTGTTTGGAATATTAATTATTTTTAAACTGGGCTCATTAATTAAGGCATTTTTACTGACAACTACTCTATCTTTAAAGACAAAAATATTAATGGATGGAATACCACCGGTCCAATGTAAAGTTATTATCATGCTATCACTTGTAGTGGCTTTATGTTGGAAGGCTAAATAAAAAGTCACATTTCCTCCGTTGTCATCATTTGTCCGATATGAATAATTATTTTGAGTTCTACCTTCAACAGAATCAGGGAAATAAAGCTCCTTTATTAATAATAATTTTGCATCATTTCTTATTAAATTTCTGTATATGGCTTTAATTAAATCACTATTTCTATTAAATTGCTTTTGTAAATCTGTATGGATTGTTGATATAGAACCTTGTAAATTAGAAACAGATTTTTGAAAAGATGTTTTAGAATCAATTAACTGTTTGAAATTGACTGCATCACTATCTTCATTTCCGTCTGAAAGCTTTTTAATCTGTTTCTCATTCATATCAATAGGAGCTTCAAAAACTACTTTTTGATTTTCAATATAATAAAACCTATCCCAAAGTCTTACGTCTACATCATTTTGAGTACCAGAAACTCCATAAACCACTACACATATTTCAGTATCAGCATCATAAGATTGACCTGCTCGGTTTTTTAAAGCTATATCAATATCTAAATCATCAAAACCAGGATAAACAATGGCTTTGTAAAAATTAATAATTGATCTTGTATGGTCCGTGGATATTTTAGTATTTATTTTACTGACAGATAGAGTTCCACTCCTTGCGTTGATGGTGATTTCATCAGGGTCTATCTTATTCGAAAAGTACATTTCGTAGACAATGGTATAATATCCTATCGGTAAATAGACTAAATCAACACTTAGTCGAGTTGAGTAGTAATCAATTTTAGAATCATAGTCAATTCGAAAGAGATAAGTTTGTCTATTAACTTTGTGGAAGTCTTTATCTATAGGACCTACTTTATGCAAATCATCATCATCTTCTTTAAACAAGTCATCTGTCATGACTATTTGGAAAACATTTTCTTTGGAGACTGATTTGATTGATCTCACTTCTGCAGCTTCTATTTTTTCATCGATTATGTTATTCATTATAGTTTGACTATCATTAACAGTCTTGTTGACAAAATTAACAGTAGCTGCGTATGAACTATCGCTACTTTGTGGTTCTTTTAGATTAACGATGCTATTTGTTCCCATATTTAGATTACCCTGCATTGAACGATTTCCTTGCAAAGGAAGATAAGTCGCTTTAGCACCACCAACAGTAATGGCAGCATTATCTTGTGAAGAACGTTTAATTCCAATAATAGTGTGATCACCCATATTAAGATTACCAGTCATAGCTTTACTTCCATCTAATTTTAAGACATCAGTGACAGAAGTGGATATTTTAGCAATCTCAGCATCAACGTATTTTTTGTTGGTACTATGACTTACAGCTGTTGGGTCTGCTAAATTAATAATAGGGTGGGTACCCATATTTAGATTACCCTGCATTGAACGATTTCCTAACAAAGGAAGATAAGTTGCTTTTGCACCCCCAACAGTAATGGCAGCATTATCTTGTGAAGAACTTATAATTCCAATAATAGCGTGGTCACTCATATTAAGATTACCAGTCATAGCTTTACTTCCATCTAATTTTAAGACATCTGTAACAGGTTTGGGTAATTTACTTATTTCTGCATTTACAAAAGCTTTACTGACCAAAGTGTTATCATCATAAGAGCCATCATCATAAGGTGCACTGTTTTTGATTACATTTTGATTGAGATCGAAAAAATTTTCACCGTGTTCGTTTTTAATTTTGAGGAAATTTTCATTTAGATATCCTTTGTTAACAGCGCTTCTCAAATCTCTATGCCTAACCACTAAATCATCATCTACTTTGTGGTCAGTTAATTTTTTTACATAGAGAAGATGATTATCGTCCATGTCTAAATCACCGAACATTTTTCTACTACCATCTCTTGGAAGCAATGGATCAGCATCAAAGTCGATATTTGCTATTTCATCATCAACATATGATATGCTGGCTTTATCAGCGATTGTTGTGTTGTTTTGCATTTTCTTGATCAACATATTCTTTATTCGCAGCATCTCCACCATCTCCAGGACTACCAACTGCTTTAATCTTTCTGCCATTCATATTGATATCTTCAAAGTAGAATGTTCCACTGTTATTGTGGGTGACATTAAAAATATTTATACTGAAACCCAGATTGACTTTACCCTCAACACATCCGCTTAAAACAACAAAATGTGTTATGCTTTTGTCAAAGAATCTGAGCTCTATTTCAAAACCACAAGCACCATTGGCGGTGAACCATATGTTACCTTTCACATGATCATTTGTCTGAACAATATCATTATCATCTCCATATTTCAAAATATCACAATTGATGCCTTTTACGTCAAATAAGAGAGGCCCGAGATCTTGGCCAGTTAGAAGAGTGTCATTTCTGTATCCATACAGATAGAATAGAGCAGAATATGTGGATTTGGGTAAATCATTTCTGATTATGAACTTGCAGTAACTCATCACAGAATAGTCACCAGTTTTAGGTATTTTGTGGTATCCATGATTGTAATCAGACAATAATCCCACAATAAATATCAGTGCTCAAATCTATTTTGACAAAATGAGTGTCATAGAAGTCGAAACTTTGTTTAAGGTGATAAGAAGTTGCTGGGTGGTGAGCTGTTTCTTTATCAACATAAGATTTTGTTGCAGCATCTTTATCTCCAATTGGATCACCAACATTTGTCAATCGTTTTCCATCAATATCATAATTACCATCATCTGTAAGGTTAAACCCAACACCAGGAGGTCCAGGTAGTGAACTCGTCGTTGATGATGGGGATGATAAAAGTCCGTTTGAATAACTCATATATAATAAAGTTATATTTTTTCATTGAAATTTTTGGTGATGAATTTTCGCGGCTTATCAACATATACGAAGCTATATGGTTTTTCAGTTGCTTTCTCATATGATTCTTTTGGAATGCTATTTTCACGGCAAATTAAATTCTTCTCATTAGCACTTGGGAATTCATAAATAGAGAAATGTGAACAGTTCAATCTTATGTCTTTTGGTGTCTTATAGTAGCTTTGACTCAGATAAATAACACTGCAATTTTTATGCCTACCTCGTATGAAATAGTCGACTAATGGTTTTTGGTTTTTATCGCATACATAATCATCAAAAATGACAATTTTCTGTGAGTCACTGTCAAGGTCTTCAACAGGTATAATGTCATCATTACTGGCTTCAATAACATCATAACCAACCTCATCACTGATCGGTTGAAAGGTATCAATAAGATTCCTGTACTTAGACTGCTCCAAGTTTTTCGCGTATAAGTATATCTTATCAAAATAAAGCAGATTGCGAATCGTATGTATCAAAGTGTTTGTTTTCCCTGAACCGCTTGGACCACATATCAGCATCCGTAAACATTGATGAGGCATGAAATCATATAGTTGTCTAAAGTTTGAGACCGCATCGTCTTCAACACCATAATTTGGTATTCTCATTATATTATATTGGTATATTAATTCAATACAACACCGTGTTCAACACAGTGTTCAACACGGTGTTCAACATGGTGTTCAACACGGTGTTCAACACAGACATGGGTCTTGATGATCTGTTTGGTGATGAGGTACTACCACAGCAAGAGAAACAACTAGTACCAAAACCACCAACATATGAAGAATCGTTGGCGGATGTTTTGGAAGGGAAGAAGGAGATATATGTTAATCCCCAATATTTTCTTAAAGATCCTGAAGATCCTCAGGAGCTGCCACCTGAATACGATGACGATACAGAAATTGATTATTCAATACAAGATGAGGATATAACGAAAGAAACGTTGGATGATATTGGTATTCCGAATTATGAAAATGTGGATTATGTATTGAATCAGCCGGAAATGACGGATAAAAAAAACAAGATCTATCTCAATAAGATAATAAAGGATGCAATATATAAAAGGGATCAATTGAAGGGTTTCAAGACAAATGTTACAAAACAATACAAACAAGGGAAAATATCAGAATCTGAGAGGCAAGAGAAGAATAAAAGAATAGACAACGCAAGAATTGTTTTAAACGATTACATTAATCACTATAAAGCGAAGTTAACCACAGGTTCCGGTATCAGGGGCCGAGGAAGGAGACAGAGAGGTGGAAATGTTATGTTTTTCAATGATCCAAAGCAGCTTCTCAAGAAATTAGAATTGATTATTGGTGAAGTTCTTGCAGGTAACACATCAATTAAAATGAGAAATATGGGAGTCAGTATTCTAGACATATTATTGAGAATGTCAACAGTCAACAAATCACAGTATAATAAATTGTATAATCTCTACTTTAAAGTATAATTATGTAATATATATATATATATATATATATATATATATATATATATATATATATATATATGGAACGAGAGATTGTATTGTCATCATACAGTGTCAAAGGTAAAGGAAACAACACTCCACAAAATTTCACAACCAAATTCAACAAACCTATAATATTAGACAGAAATTCCCAATATGCAGTTGGCCTAAATCGAATTATCAATATGTCATTCACGTGGTATAATGTGAATCCCTCATATGCTAACCAATTAATCAAGTACAGCTCGGATAATGGTTCAACATTCAAAGACATCACTTTCCCAGCAGGAGTCTGGAATTATACTGACTTCAATACATATATCAAGGATATAACGAAGACTAAAGATGGTGATAAAGATGTGTATCCCATCACACTTGAATTCAATGAGACAACATTCAGGGTCACAGTCATATTAGCCACAAATTATCAACTTGATTTAACAGCAAGTAATTTTAATGAACTAATCGGGTTCAATAAGGAAATATTGAAAAGTGAAAGTAATACAGGACCGAACGTGCCCAATCTCAGTCAAGACACTGACATTCTTAATATTCATTGTGACCTAATCAATGATTCACTTGTAGATGGTCAAGATACAGACATCATTTATTCATTTTCCACCAGTGTTCTTCGTCCTAGCTACTCTTTTACCATCGACCCAATAAGAGTAACATACAATCCCACCAATAAGAATAGTATAAGCAGTATTAGGATATACATTACAGATGGAAAAAGGAGATTAGTTAACTTGAATGGAGCAGATACGTCTTTTTCATTAATCTTGAAAACAGTAGAATAATGTAACATAATAGTATATAATGAAACCATGGGAATGGACGAGAGTTTATCATCCAAAGCTTGGTATATTTGTGGATAAACACGTTGGGTCCGGGATTATCGTTGATAATATTTTCAAACCGATGAAGAGTGTTGTGTCATCTGTCCTGAAAAAGTTTGCCAAACAATCAGGCAAAAAGGCATTAAAATCAGGTATTTCACGTGTAAGTGAAAAAGCTGGTAAAAAGATGTCCGAGAAGTCAGGAGACCTGATAATGAAAAGGCTGAGGAATATGAGAATTGGTGATACTAGACAAAAGGCGCTTCTCCCACCCATTAAACAGCAAAAAGAAAGTACAGATATGATCATCGATAGATTGATATCGGGATCAGGTTTGAAAAGAAGGAGGTAGAGTAAAAATTATGTAATATAATAATATAATGGCTTTCAGAACAAGTGAATATTTACAGAGAAATGAGTTGGTTCGATATCAACTAGATGATGTCATTCGGATCCCAGCTGACGGTCAACACCAACAAAAAACTGGGTACAAGTTCACGATTAATGATCGGTCTTCATTCTACGATTGGTACAATGCTTATTTCGAGGTGCAATTCCAGTTGCAAGTGTTGGCTGATGGATCAGGCGTTCCAAATGCAACACGTTCAACAGTTATCAATGGAGCCCATTCGCTGATCAGCCACATTATGATAAAGAGTGCTGGTAAGATTGTGTATGATACTAATAATCTCCATAAAGTTACGTTTGTCAAGAATCTCCTAGAATATAGTGATGATTTTAGTCGCTCAGTAGCTAAAGATAGTTTTTGGTATCTGGATGTGGCGAATTTGGCTGACATGACCGCTGCTGGAAATACAGGGTTTGAGGCTAGACGAAATTTGACGAAAGGAGTCAGTGAGGCTGGTAATGCTGTTGGTAATGCTCCCAAAGATATCAATGTAATCATACCTCTCAATCGTTACAGTTTCTTTGAAGAGCTATTTGAGCGAATGTTGGTCCCTATGCAACTCCAGTTCAATATAGAGTTACAGAATGACAATGAATTGATATATTCAGTTGCCGGAGCAGATGCTGGTCGAGTACTTGTTAATAGATTCTTACTATGGGTCCCAAAATTGATACCAAAGGACAGCCTATACGATAAGTTTGTCGAATCATTTTTGTCGAAGAAATCTTGGACGTATAACAGAGAAATGTATGAGGTTTCTGCACCAACACGAAGTAGTGGATTCTTCCAGATCTCCTCCAGTATTGATAATGTTAAGGCTATCTTTGTATATCTTCAACTAGCTAAAACAAACAATGAAAATGCGAATCCGTACCACTTCGACACTTACAAACTGAATGCGGCTAATTACAACAGTTATCTGACAACATGCAGATTGGAATATGGAAATGGAGTGTTTTACCCAGAAACCGAATACGATTCAGAATCAAAAGTAAGGATCTTCAACGATTTGATGTCTTATGGTATGAGAAAGAATAATTACAACAGCGGTACACAGCTCAACATATCGAATTACAACTCTCTTTGTTCTCTCATATACTTTGATTTGTCGTTTAAATCGGAGAAAGTAACAAGAGATCCAAAGCAGTTGATATTCAGGTACAAACTAAGCGTCAACAGTACTGCAAATTTCAATGTCCATGCTGTCGTTCTATATGAAGAGGAAGTCGTCATCGACAAGATTGGAAATGAATTGGTCATAGTATAACAAAGTATTAACAGTAACGAGATATTATGTAATCAGAAAATTATATAACATATATTATATACGAAAAATGACTCAGCTTTTTGAAATAAAGGTAAAACTATCAGAAAATCAGAAGAAGAATCTGAGTGACGCTTACCATAAAAGGGAAACGATTGTTATGAGGCTTGCAAATGATTCTCTCAGCGGGAATGATACTCTGTATGTTCCAGCGACGGTAAAGAAGAGATTGGAGAAGAATCGGAAAGAGAAGAAAGGAATGGATATCAAGCTACCCAAGACCAATATCAGAAAACAAGTCGGAGGTAGTTTATTGACTTCTGTTCTAGCCCTCGTTCGTGCATTCGGACCAACCATTGCGAAAACCTTGGGATTGTCAGCTTTAGCAGGATTGGCTTGTACAGGGGCAAGCCAAGTTGTTAAAAAAATATCTGGAAAAGGAACAAAGACAGGAGGTTTCCTCATACCGCAAAACAAAATTGACAAACTAATCGCAAACAAGCATCTGCTATCAGTGAAACAAAAGAAAGATATATTAGCTGCTCTCCAATCAGGATCAGGTTTGGTTATCAAGCCAACAAAAACACAATCAGGTAGTTTCCTTGGTGCTGTACTCGCCAGTATTGGGATTCCTCTGACATTAAAAGCTTTAACTGGAAAAGGTGCCCCCAAGATGGGATCACCCCCCCCCCCCCCCAAAAAAAAAACCCTCCAAGAAGTGGAAGGGGTGCTCCGAGAATGGGAGTTTACAGGTCGCCACCTTTTATAGGATCATGGGAGAAACAAGTTGGGAATAAAAAAAAAGGCAACCAAAAAGGGAAAAGGCCTACTATTAGGACCAAACAGCCCATTCAATTCAATTCCTCTCGTAGGGGCAATACTGTGAAACCAAAATTCCATGAAGACATCCCAATGAGCAATCATGATCTAATGAAATGGTGCAGATATCTAAATATCCCAATCAATGACGTTTTGTCGAGAGATCAAAGAGTACCACATAATCATAATCAAGCATTATTCATTTACAATCTTGAACCATCATACATGAGTGAAAGCTATTGGGTAGCAACTTATGTTAAAGATAATGTTATCAATTATTTTGATAGTTTCGGTGTGCCTCCGTTTCAAGAATTGGTAAATCTTAGCAAAAGAAAGAATTTGACTCTCCTTCACCAAAATAATCAGATTCAGAATATGATTACAACCACATGTGGATACTTTTGTTTGTACTTCCTGAATGAAATGAATAAGGGTAATTCATATTATGATTTATTAAAAGTGTTCAACATACATGACACAATGAAAAATGAGAGATTCATGAAACATTATTTCAAAAATATATAAATAAATATCTTTTATTAATAGTATATGACAAAATCAAATGTCGAAAACATGTCCAAAATAGTCGAGAGAATCAACGAATATCTAGAAAAAACTCCAGAAATAAAAAAAAACATGGAGCTTGAAATCATAGAAGAAATGTTACATGAAATCATGGAAATGCATGAATTATTCAAAAAAGACATCAGAAAAAAAATAAAAGAAAAAATTGAATACAAAATCTTTTGGGAAATTTACAAGGCAGACAAATACATCAAAGAAACAACATCAAAATCAATTGAGTTAATAAATTTGATTGATGATTTTGAAATGCGTCTTGAAGATTCATTGCAATTACAAATCAAACCAATCGTATCATCAATCAAACCTGAAAAATATCTAACGTATATGTATAATGGTAAAATCATATTGTGTAAAACAGAAGAAACAAACTGAATGTGTACCAGGAAGTGAAAAATACGTCAAAACCAAAAATGGTCGAACAATGATGAAATGCACTTGTGCTGAATGTGGGATAACAAAGGCCAAATTCGTCAAATCACAATCAACAGGCAGCGGCATCAGAAGAAAGAAGCGGGGAAACTGATTGAGCCCTCACAAGATGGGGGCTTACTTGGAGAAGTGTTGTTGAAGGGTGCTGCAAAAGGTTTGTACAATTTCGGAAGACTTGCAGCATCAAAAGCCATCAATTCAAATTTTGCAAAACAAAAGATGAAGAATGCAGCCAACAAATATCTTGATCAAGCTTTGGATAGTGTGACATCAGATTTATCAAAAAAGCTAGATCCATTCAGTGGTAAAGGAATACCAATACCGTTTCCATTAGTTGATTGGAATAAAGCTGTTAAAGTTCTCACTGATCCTGGATTGTTCAAAGGACCTCAAGTTAGCGCAAAAGAAGCAAAAGCCATTGTTTCCGATTACAAGAGACAATACAAAGCTTACAAAGACGCTGGAGGCAGCAGATCATATAATTCATGGATTAAATGGAAAGGTTATGGTGGAGGGTTAGACATCCATAATGCCATTCTCAAAATAGCACCAAAGAAGGGTTTTGTGATGCCTGGACACCGATATACAGGTCCTGGTAACCCCCTCGAACAGCAATTGAGGTATGATCCTAATACTGGTCAGATACTTGAGATATATCAACAGCCGACTGGTAAAACGGATGCTGTCAGCATGCAACATGATGTTGATTACACAGTTTGTGGTAATAAACCAAAAAGTGATCAAGGCAAATGCAAGAATGAAGCTGATCGTAAGATGGTTAAGGCTCTTGACGCCATTCCCTGGAAAGAAAGGCAATGGGGACATGCAATAGCTCGCAACGCTATAGCAGCTAAGTCTAAATTAGGTATGGGTGTTAAGAAGCCAAAAAACGTAAAAAGCCGCTGAGTGAAGAAAACTGGCAAGAAAAATTAGCTGATGAATTACATGCGCCCATAAAACGCAAGTTCACTCAGCGGCGTGTAATCACAAATCATATTGATGAAATATGGGCAAGTGATCTAGTTGAAATGCAGCAGTTCAGTAAATGGAATAAGGGTTACCGATATCTTCTAATGGTTATTGATGTTTTCAGTAAATACGGTTGGATTGTACCATTGAAGGATAAGAAAGGTGAATCTGTCGCTGAAGCATTCAAAATAGTATTCAAGGAAGGTAGAAAACCACAATATCTATGGGTTGATAAGGGAAAAGAGTTCTATAACAAACATGTGAAAGACCTATTAGAGAAAAATGGGATACATATGTACTCAACTGAGAATGAAGAGAAGTCATCAGTAGTTGAAAGATGGAATAGGACAATCAAATCCAAAATGTGGAAACAGTTCACAGTTCAAGGTAATACAATGTATCTCGATATGCTCCCCAAACTAGTAAAACAGTACAACAACACAAAACATTCAAGCACAAAGATGACACCCATTGAAGCATCCAATAAGAAGAATGAAGGAACTGTTTACTTCAATCTATATGGTGATATGGAAACATCAAAACAGAAACCAAAATTCAAAATAGGTGATAAGGTCCGAATATCTAAGTATAAACGGAATGTGTTTGATAAGGGTTATACACCAAATTGGACAGAAGAAGTGTTCACAGTTGATAAGATCCAATACACTAATCCAATCACATACAAAATAAAAGATCTCAGAGGTGAAGACATTCAAGGGAGTTTCTATGAACCCGAATTATTGAAAGCCAAGCAGGATGTTTTTCGTATTGATAAAGTCATTCGCAGAGATCATAAGAAGAAACAAGCTTTGGTGAAGTGGAAGGGATATAGTGATGATTTTAATAGCTGGATTCCAATGAAGGATTTAAACGCACTATAAACTCACATAAAAATATATTGTATAAACATATATTGTATAAGTCAATAAGTATATGCTGTTTATTTGCTATCTATTGGTAGCCAAAAATATAATTATTTCTGGTCATCACAAGCAAGTTTCAAATTATGTATTATTTTATTTTTAAGTGTCTTCATAGTGCGTTTAAAAGTTTGATTTCAAGATTTTGAGATTTTGAGCATTTTTTAATCGAAAAGTGAACCACGGTACAACATAAGTCCAGTGGAAACAGCAAAAAGTGAACCACGGTACAACATAAGTCCAGGTCTCCACTAACTATGAGGCACTGTTTCGTCTCTGCTTAAGACATTTTTAATCGGTATTTTTAAGTATTTACACCACTCTAAGAGATCAAACTTACCCAATGGTACTGTCTTTTTAAACCTTAACGTCTTTTTAAGGTCTTTTTTTTTTACCTCTGGCTCCCCCTCTACCACTGCCCCAAGTACCAATATAAGGAGGTGGTACCATCGGCATGCCAATTCTTGGTGCTGCACCTCCTCTGGCTCTACCCATTCGAGGTCCACCTCTACCAACTCCCTTACCTCTAATAGCATCTAAAATCATAGGAATTCCAGTACTAGCTATTATACTGCCAATACCATTACCTACTTGTTTTTGTGTAATTTTAAATAACAAGTCTTTACCTAATTGATGAGCATTGGCAAGTCTCTAATCTGTCCTTTATTTAAGAGTTCACTCATCATAGCTAGTCTGTATAGTTCTCCATTTGGTACTCTAAAGATTTGACTTCCTGTTACTTTCTTGACTATTTGACTAGCCCCCTTACTTGCCAACCCTGCTAAAGCAGAGAGGCCTAAAGTTTTTCCAACAGTAGGAGCAACAGGTCTTAATACTGGCATTAATTCGCTGAAAATGCCTTCACCAGTTTGTTTTCTTACATTATTTTTTGCAATTTTTATCTGAACTCCTTTACCTAATGCTAGACTTTTAGCGACTCTTTTTACAGTGTTGCTAGGAACCATTAAAGTATCACGTTCCTGATAAATCACTATGTGCTAATTTTATAGTGACTTCTTCATTATCTCTGTAAGCTTTTGCTAGTTTTCTCTTTTGTCCTTCAGAGAGATTGACATTAATTTCGTGTAATTCAGTCATTATATTATTTATGAATTTTTTTTCTTTCGTAAATAACATTTATTCTAAGCGTAGGTTTAATTAGACGCTAGTTGATCCCCCATTTTATCAATTACAACATCATTTTCATAAAGAACAATGGCATGTAATTGAAAATCGACAGTACTAGCTTGATTAACGGTATATCTAAACACTAGTTTTCTAAGATCCCTTGTTACCTCTTCTGCTTGGTAAGTTAGATCAAAATAAATGAGAGGATAAAGGCTTTCAAAATTAGCACGATTTATTTGTGTACCAGTGTTATAATCATTTTTCTTCCATGAGTAATTCATTAAATCTCCAAAGATTCTAGTTTTGCTATCACTATCGTATTGAAGTTCAGGATAAAAGAATCCATTACCGTATTCAAGGCAGCAGGTTGATAGATTAGTAACTGCTGGATCAGCAACAGTAACATTAAAAGTATCATAGAGATATGGATTTTGTCTCATATTATTATTTTTAAGTCTCTGCAAATAGACAAAAACATGTCTTACTCGATCAATACTTGGTGAGATTCTAAAATCACCACTGTTTCTTTTCATATCTGAAATCTCATACATTTCTCAAAGGTATTTCCATTTAGTTGGTTTTTGAAATTTAGAGATAAATTTACTCATTAAAGCATCTTTAGGTTCTAGTCGAGGAACCCAAAGGTAAAACCGATCAAGTACTAATCTAAATGTATCTTCAACTCCAAATAACACTTCTGCATCAGGTGTAAGTTCTATTTCAAAGTCTAGTTTCACTGGTGGTAACATACGACCTTCTAATTCTTCAAAAAAGGAATACCTATTTAATGTTTCTGTTTAATTTTCTACTTGCTGTTAATAGGCGTCTCGCTTCTAAACCTGTGTTTGTATCATCTGAAGTGGCATCTGTATCTAGATACCAAAGACTATCTTTAGCTACAGTACGTGCAAAATCGTCAGAATATTCTAATAAAGTAACTAGATGAAGATTATCAGTATCATAGATTATTTTACCCGCACTCTTAATAACCAAATGTTTAATTAATGAATGAGAACCATTAATGATTGTAGTTCGACCGTCAGCGTTATCTCCACCATTTGCTTTAAGATCTAATTTAAATTGCACTTCAAAATATGCATTGTACCAATCGAAAAAAGTACTTCGGTCATTTACTGTAAATTTATAACCTTTTTTTATTTGCTCTGCTGTATTTGCTGGAGCTCTTATACTACTTACGAGTTCAAATTTGACTAGTTCATTTCTCTGAACATTTTCAGCTGATCGAAAAGCCATTATATATTTTCTAAATATTTTTTATTATGGTAAATGCAGCGGCATTTACTCTCAACAGTTTCTCTTTATGAGTGTGCTATAAGATTGTTAATTAATGTGTTTACTTCATTTCTAGTCAATTTAGCGTCCTCCTTAGAATTTTTTTTTCCTTGAGAGTGCTCTTGGAGCTCTAGGTGTCCCTTTAGATGCTCTAGGAGCTCTAGATCTGTTTATTATTTCTTGTAGTTTCTTTCTTATTAGATCACCAGATTTTTCGATAGCCTTTTCCCTTGCCTTTGCCGTTGCCTTTTCAGCTGTTTTAGATGCCTTTTTACTAATTGCTCTAGCTACTGCTCTTCCAGCTTTGTTTGCAGCAGTACTAACAGCTGCCTTGAGTGGTTTCATAATATTGTCGACAATTAGTCCATTGCCTCTGTGTTCATACACAAATCTACCCAAAGATGGGTGATAAACTTTTCTGAACTCTCTTGATAACATCTATAAAAGTGAGAGATAAAATAAACCCTACTCTATAAGTCTCCTCTAAGATAACGTGCTATGAGGGTTTTTTCTCACTCTCTCCTTCTTTTAATATTATGGAAAATGCTTTGTCTGCATTATTTAGATAAACAGGTCGCCTTAATCCATCAGTAATATAGATTCGTATACTTGAAATACTTGTTCTGTTAATAAAAAAGATGATGATGAGGTTCTAAAACAAAACCGAAAGATGGTTTTAAAGTTGCAGTACCAAAACTGTAAATAATATCAGATTCTTCACCATCAACTAATGAAGTACTAACAGTTATCAATGGAGCCCATTCGCTGATCAGCCACATTATGATAAAGAGTGCTGGTAAGATTGTGGATCCGCCCCGGCTTTCATTTGAAAATGCACCAATGCTTGCAGATTTGTTCACCTTGTGAAAGAAAAAAAAACTGCGCTGTGCCGCCTTGATTTCGTGATTTAATCATTTGTTGTTTTTGCTTCCTAAATAAAATGTATTTGAGACCATTTTAAATAAAACCAAATGCCATGTGAAATGAGTACTCTCGAGGTGCCTCTCTCCACTCAGGTGTATAAATGGGTACCGGCGAATTTAATGCCTGGGGTAACCCTGCGATGGACTAGCATCCCATCCAGGGGAGAGAAGAAATACTCCCAGTCGCTTCATGCTACAGAAACCGGGATAAACTCCGGCCTGGTGGGTCACAGTTGGCTCGCATGCAGACTTTTACCCTTTTTTTTACCTTGTGAAATACGGCGTTACCCTTGTAATGTGAAACCGGGAGAAAGTAACATAACGGCATTAACATGTGACCTCTCACACCACAAAGGTCATTCTTGTTTATTCAGTGAACGGGGACTGAGTTATTTACCCATAAGTGGACATGAGCTATAAACAGATATGAGAGACTGATTTGCTTCCTTTTGAAGTGTGTATTCTCATATTTTTAAAGGACTCCTGCGTGTGCAAGAGCAAATGTAAACATTGTCGACCTTGTCGAATTTTATGGCCGTTTATGCTCGCTGTGTTACTGGAAATATCTTAAGAACAACTCAAAAGGACACTGGGAAGTTAAAATAATTTCTATAGCGGCAGAAGGTGCGTAAATGACGGTGAGTCGTTGTTTCCTGTTTTAAACCGTTGACTTCCAAAGAGCAACCTCGTGATTTGCATAAAGTTGAACTCGCTTACATGCTGTAACATTTTATTTTACTGACGGGGAACATTTTAATTCCCAGAGCTATAACTTTTCTGGTGAAAAAACCAATAACCAAGGTTTCCTAAAATATAAATATTTTGACCAAATGATATATACCAGTGGCCATTTATCCTAGTCGAAGTTGGCCCTTATTTGTTCCTTGCCAAGTGACACAAATGGCGGCTGTACAAATACCCTTCGTTAAAAAGCTGTAAACAAAACTTCAAGAAACTTACTACACGATTTTAAAGTATAAGAATGAAATAACAATTGTGCCAAGTTTCGTTTTCATAGGATTTTTTTTACGCCCCTGATGTTTTCGTAAAGAAGCGTGATATTTGAAGATTTTAAGTTGCGAAAACCGCCATTATATGCAAATTTCGAACTTTCTTAAATTTTGGCCGCAAAATAAATCGTTGGAACTTTAAACTATTTTTCCTCGAATAAGTTCACCCAAAGGTATGTTTTGGCGAAATAAAAGAAAAATCGATTTTTCGCCGGTGTCTTCCGATTCTCGACTTTCTCAGAAAATCACTCTTAAATCTAGACACTTTCCTTATTAATGGCTTTTGTTTCTTGACAAAACATGATATCTATTAGATGAAGACCTTATTGATATAAATATGCTACACTAATGGCTGCTTATTAACTTACTTTTCAACTAAAACAACTTACAAATGGAACACTGCTTAGATTAAAAAGAGGCAAAGGACAGCACTTCATAGATTAATTACCACATACCATGAGGTAGCTCGAAGGAGCCTTTGATTCATACTCTAAACAGAAGTGAAGTGGTGGGTGGAACCTTGATGTTTTAACTTTCCTAATTATTTCTTGCCAAAATCTTAACAACTTTCACGTAGTTGACTGTGTTATCGGTCGTCTTACAAAAAAGTGTTTCCACTCAGTAAAGAATAAAATTGTCAATGATAATCAACAATCATGTTTGACTGCGAATATGGTCATTCAGAATACGATCATTCAACGTGTTCGGCTTTAAACTGTAATATGCATGAATGCTTAATTAGAAGCACTTCTTTGTACTAATGTTCCGCTAATTTTAGCACTGTCTTTTTTCGTATGCAAAATGCAGACTGAAAATGACAGATTCTAGCTTTCAAAACATTTCGAGGAATTTCTGCCATTATCGTCAATTACAATTAACTAAAGTAAAACAATTTTAAAAAAGTGAGACGTTACTGAACATTACAGTTTAGTAAAAGTTAAATATCGCGTAGAAAACATTCTTTTCGTCTTGAGACTGTACCTATAAAATAATACTAAAAGCGCTAACGCTTTGTTGTCTTTTTCAAAGGAAGATCCCTTTTGCTGACCCAGATTGAATTGGACGCTATCGTGATTTTAACATCTCATAAAACGGTAAGGACAGTCAGCTAATATATCGTCTTCTCTAATCTCTCGTTTGATGGTTTCACTGTGAATTTACTGAAAATGTTAATTGACGCTGTAATGTTCTATGGTCCTTTCTAAGGGAAGACCCCTATTCCTGACGCAGATCAAGTGGGATCTCACTCTAATTCTCACATCTCACACAAAGGTTAGAAAAGTAAGTAGCTTTGGTCACTATATGTATTCAAAGTACAAACGTGTTTTTACAAATAGAGAAAGATAGGGTTTGAATTTTCAATGCAGAAATTTATGCATTGAACGTCCATCCACGATGACTTTCATTTACCTTTGTTGATTTTCCTCGATGGTGTTGTCTTCTTTTGTTTCCCTCGATTGTCTTCTTTCAGTTAATTTTGTAATTCTTTCTTATTCTGTCATGATTTTCACATATGTGCATCTATGTAGCTTTCAGTTTTGGGCGTTCAACTAAGTGTTTGATTACAACTTAACAATTCTACCTTTGTCAGTGAATTGTAAATTTGATGAGTTTATCTTCATCTGTTTCTTTAATTTTTTTTTGCCGTGGATCTCTATTCTGTACGTCTGACAACCTTTCTAACATTTCAGTTTAGCTTGTCTTTATAGTCACGTGATAGTAAGAGGAAGAACATTAGACATCAGACAACCCTTGACGACTTTCAGTTTTGTTTGTTGATCTTTCCCTATGATCTTTGTGTGTTTTGGTTTCCTCGTTTTTTTGTTTGTTTTTATTTTTTCTTTTGGTTTTTCTTTTTTTTTTTTTTTTTCAGTCAAATTTTAACATGGACTTTTAAGAAGTCCAAGTGTAAGTAAAAGGTGGTAAGTTTTAAAGAAACTATGGTGCTGCGTCGGTGGGAGTATTACAGGATAACTTGGTTTTATCAACTGAGTTGATAATGTGAATTGGCCACCGTAAAGAGATTCGAAAGCTGACGTTTCGAGCGCTAGCCCTTTTTCGGAGCGAATCGAGGAATTGCGGGTTGTATGTGGTTTATGTAGAGAAATATGGAACTACGCTATTGGTTGGTGCCTGGCAACGTGAAAAAACAACAGAGTAAATTAGTTGTATGAAGAAGCGTTCGTTGATACCGTGAGGATTAAGAGTGCAGATTTGAAAAATAAATTTTGTTCTAGAGTTTTGCGGCTTTCTGTGCTTCCTTGATGTAGGGAGAGGCCGCAGACCGCCATATGTTGCTTCGAATGATTCGGCAGATTTAAGTGTCTAGCGACCGGTTTAGACGCGTTTTTGTCGTCTTTCTCAACGTCGCGAAGAAGTTCTCGGAATCGGTCGCCTAGTCGTCTACCTGTTTTGCCGATATATAACTTTTTGCAGAGAGTGCAAGTTATACAGTAGATGACATTGGCTGAGGTAGAAGTAAAATGATCAGTCATCTTAATAGATCGCTTGGGCCCCGACAATTTCTCAACGTTGCAAATGAAAGGACATGTTTTGCATCGTGCGTGTGCGCATTTAAAAGTACCGGGTTGTTCGCTCGTTTGGAAAGCACTTCTGACTAAAAAGTTTACCTATGTTTTTGTCGCGCTTGAATGAAATTAATGGCGGTTGCGAAAAGATTCTACCAGTATCGGGATCATTTTGAAGTAATTTAAAGTTTTTTTAGAATGATGGATTTTACTGCGTGGTTGTGAGGGTGAAATGTGAGAGTGAATGGAATTCTATTATTATTCTCCTTCTGAGACGTTTGTAGTGCTGACTGTCGATCAATTTCTTGGGCGCGGTGATGGCCTGCTTGAACAACAGAGGCAGGGTAGCCACGTTAGTCAAAAATTGGCACTCTTAATCCTCACGGTATCAACGAACGCTTTTCATTCAAATAATTCATTCTGTTGTTTTTCACGTTGCCAGCCACCAACCAATAGCGTAGCTCCATATTTCTCTATATAAACCACACACAACCCACAATTCCTTGATTCGCTCTGACGAAGGGCTAGCGCTCGAAACGTCAGCCATCGAATCTCTTTACGGTGGCCAATTCACATTATCAACTCAGTTGATAAAACCAAATTACAAGTGTAAGTGAACCACAAATGATTTCAGTTTTTTTGTTATCCTTCAGACAAAATCCTGGTGTAAACTCAGACTGTTGCCCTTAATTCTGTATTTTTTGAGCGAAAGGGAAGTGGTGAGTAAAACCTTGATACCATTTCACTTTTATTTACAAATCGACCAATTTCAATAAATTAAACTTTAGCCTAAAACTATAGACCACAGTACAGACTTTCTGCAGTTTATTCCCCAGAGCCTCGTACTGAGGTCTATTGTTTTAGGCTGAATTTTAATATATGGAAATTTGTCTAGTTAGTACGAAAGAAGCAAAGTGAACATTTTACTCTTGCTTGTCTTTCAACAAACTAATTTATCTCAATAGTAACACAAGATTTATCGTAGTCGCTAATCCTGTTTACTAGCAGCAATTTCTGGCTATAAATTACAGCTCCATTTTAATTATTTCTAATGATTTTTGTAATTTGACCGAAATGTCAAGTTACACTGTAAAAAAAATTCATATATCCCTTTCCTCGTTAGCATTACGCTGAAGATGTATTAACACTAGGAACTCCTGCCAAAACCAAGAGCTCGTGCTATGGATGCAACAGTGCAATGCGTGCGTCTTTATTGTATCAAAGTCTTGGTTAGCTTGTCCTAAAATTAAAAAAAAAAAAAAAAAAAACTGCATTTCATAAAACGAGTTTGAATGAATTTTCCAAACGATGGACCATCAACCAATTTTCCTGATGAATTCTTCTACTCGAGCTGTCAAGACTTCTGTTGGCTGATTCCTTCGTCCGGTCCATATATAACTCATTATATAAATGCCTTATTCTAATACTAGGCTATGAAAAGGAAACCGGCGAACACTAGACTGCCAGTAGTCCGTCTTTTGCTCGAAAATCCCTGGGAAAGAACGGAAAGCAAGTTAGTCAGTTGCATCTAAATCAAGATTTAGAAAATGTTCACAATTGGCTGAGAGCAAACAAACTTACTCTAAATATGACTAAAACCGAATTTATGCTTATCGGATCTAGGCAGAGGCTAAGTACTCTCACAGAGTCCCCGACATTTGCAATTAATGATTTTGAAGTTAGCCAGGTCACTACTGCAAAATCACTTGGAGTGACCATCGATGACAGACTTGATTGGAATGGCCATATCGAGAAAGTAACAAAGAAAGTCGCTTCTGGTATTGGGGCCATAAAACGAATAAGGCACCTTGTCCCTCAGGCGACCTTACAACTAACATATCAAGCTTTAATACAGCCACACTTTGATTATTGCAACATTGTTTGGGGAAACTGTGGGATAACCTTACGGAATAAGGTTCAAAAGCTACAAAACAGAGCAGCCCGTGTTTTGACCTACTCAAGCTATGACGTAGATGCTGGTCACCTTTTCAAACTTCTAGGGTGGAAAAATCTAGCTTGCCAGCAACAATTTCAAAGAGCTACGATGGTTTACAGGTCTCTGCACGGGTTGGCTCCAAACTATCTTAGTTCTAGATTTGAAAGGCGAGAAGTCGCATATAACCTAAGGGACTCTGAAAATAAACTTAATGTTCCATTACCGCGCACAAACTATTACAAAAACAGCTTCAGCTATAGTGGCGCCATTCTCTGGAACAGTCTTCCTTGTAACTTAAGGGAAGCAGAGTCCCTTGGGCAATTTAAACGATTACTCAAAGAACTGTAAGGCACGGCATTCGTGGAAAGCAGCTTTTTTATTTAAATATTTTTATTATATTTAAATATTTTTATTATATTAGTATTAGGTATTTTTAAAGCTGACGAATTTTGTACCGTGGATAAATAAAGATTTACTTACTTACTTACTTACTTACTAGTGGGTGACCGTGATGGTGAGCGTGACGTGCGCGTCAGCGATGCTGCAAGCCGCTAGTAGGGACGTTACGAAACAACGACGGTAACGGCAACA
Organism: Platygyra sinensis; assembly: GCA_019787425.1. Lineage (NCBI taxonomy): Eukaryota > Metazoa > Cnidaria > Anthozoa > Scleractinia > Merulinidae > Platygyra > Platygyra sinensis. The sequence goes on along the minus strand of JAHPZR010005956.1, from coordinate 9,617 downwards.
AGAACGTTACTGGAAAAAAAAAGGAGGAATGAGCAAGCACAATGGATGTGCACCTGCGTTATAATTCGTGGTAAATTTCTTTGTTGTTCTATACAAAGACAACAACGTGAAATGACCAAATTTTGCTTTTGTCTGGAGAATGTCGACCAAGACGGCTAATTTTTTAGAATTTTTATTTCAACTAAAGTGATCACTGCGTTCCCGATTTAGTTGTTGCAATAGCTTTGAAAATGATCTAGAGAGAAAATAATTTAGAGTATAGCGAGATTCGTGGGTAAATATAAAATTCATGTTTTAATGAACGCTGTCCTTGGCGCCGCCTTCGTGGTTTCGTAAAAAATCGGCTCGCGGCATCCACGCTCGCACGTCCACACTGACAGTTACGCTCACGCGCTCACTTCCAAGTCACTTGTTTTACCTTCTTCCCAAGAATTTTTTCCGAGAACCGCTCCAAGTCTAACCCCTACTAAAAAACCCTTCCTTTCAAAAATTGTTTTTTTCCAATCCTGCCAGATGTAAGTTGTGACTGAAATTACTTTTACCTTCTCAAACCATTTCTAAAACTATGTCAAGAACTCCCATCGTTACAATTGTGTTGCACCACGTTTAACGGAAACGTATTTAATAGTAATAAATATAGTCTCCCGAGACTTAAGTGAAAAAACTTCTAGAAAACTAAGAGACTTGGCGTCGAATTTCTTTCCACTGTAATTTACATTTAATCCTGACAGAAGTGGTTGACATGAACGACACTGAGGACGAAGTTCTGACGAACAAGCCACCATTACGGGCCGTTTGTGTTGGACGTTTTTCGACATGGTAAAAGAAAAGTTGTTGACACAGTTTGTCTTGTTATTTTTCCTTTGATTTCCTTGAAGAAAGACCAGTTGTCCAGCCTGAACGGGAAAGTAGTCAAAGCTGTAGTTTTGGGGCCAGAAAGTTCTGACACGGAAATTAAGGATGCTTTTGAAGTCCGTGTGTTTTACAAAGTCCCGACGACGTTCGTTGAAAATCCAGGTCCAAAAGGGTTTTCTCTCGACTCCCGCTCAACTGCAAATGCGAGAAGAAAGTCTTCACTTCATAAATAGATCTTCCTTTGCTAGTGTGTGTATCGCTATAATTAATCAATTCAGAATGAGTTCGACTCAAATCAAAATTTATTTATTTTAAACAATTCATCAGATGTTTGTACTTTTCTTAAATATTTTTTAGCAACGTTTTATAGCTAAATTATATAGCAAAGCTCTTCCTCTATGCCTTTTATTATTACATCATAAGAGAGCAAACATATCAGCAAACGAATTCATGTAATTAAAAGTAAGAGAAAACGAGAAACAAGGAAACAGGAAAACAACTTCAAGTAAAGACTTCATATTGGATTCCCTACTATAACATACGTGTCTTCTTTTGTTTGAAAATAAAGGTTTTTTAAACAGTCTTTTTGTAGTATTTTCCTAAGTGGTATTATCATAAATGCTTAGAGGTAATTGCTGTTAGGTTTCTCGGCAGCTTTTAATTGTTTTCTTGTTTACCAAAATAGTCATATCGTACGACATCATGCATGGCCAAAAATCGCGGACACCGCCGCAATGGCGCACGCGCGGGGTTTCTTAGAAATATGGCCGCCAAACGCTTAAAGGAAATGTATGGCAGAAATAAAACAAAATAAAATAGAGCAAGTTCTGGCTTACCGGGAACAAGTGCCGCGATCGGGTTGAGTTCCTGAAAGTTTTCTCTGCTATTCTGATTAGTTGCTTTTCATCAAAAAATGTTACTGGCCCTGCTTTTCATCGATGTTTCTTTTCGAAGATTGGCTCATACAATGCTCTATATTACGGAGGCTTGAATGCATCCCAAACAGGATTTTGATGCGCCACAGCAGATTACATAAGCGGGATATCCCAAGTGCCGCATCGCTTGAGGAAAGCACCGTATGGTGTACTATTTGACCAATTTTCACCTTCGCTGCTGATTTCTTCGCCTTGCTAATTGCCTTCAAAAACAGTTCAGAGAAGCGCAAACCAGGTCTATCCGAAAGCAAAGATATCAAATGTCACGCGAGCGTCTCATTTGTGTTGATCCGAGAACCACACATCGTATTCTTGGGCAAAAACTGGCATTTTTTCAGCAATTCCGGCATGTTTGGTATCAAAAGAAACCTAAGAACCAAGGCTTCTATCTCTGTTGAAGGCTGGGAGACAGAAGACCACTGTCCTTTCAGTCAGCGCTAAAATTACAAGTTCATGTATGACCACATGGCGTGACCAACGTGACATTCGTTTTTCGTTTGTCGTTTTGTACCACACTGTCATCCGCTCAATAAATATGGAAGATTTTGTGGATGTGGAGAGAATTAATACGCGGTGAAAATGTGTGCTCGGTAAGTCTTCTGAGTATTCTTTAATTCCACAAGAACAACAAGTAGTTAGGACTGGTCAAAAAGTATCGGGGGGGGGGGGGGGGTGGGCCGGAGCAGAGAGGGGGTGGGTCATCAATTTTTGAACCCTTGGTTAGGGGTGGGTCGTTCAATTTTCAGCTACCCCTGAGGGGTGGGTCATCCTGTTTTTTTTTATGGAGATTGGCACACATTTGACACAATCGACAATTAAGGTAACTCCTTTCAAGCAATTAAAGCAAGTGACACACTTGAACACCAGCCAACGGTCTGCCATGCACACAACCATATCACCCGGGCAGTGGCAGCCATGGACAGCTGTTTCTGCCTTATTAGGCCTCATCAGCATGGCATAGTCGACGGACAGAAATGTGACCAAGAGCCCTAAGCACAAGTCTTGCAATGCGCTGCTATAGATGAATCCTGCGTATAAAATATGTCACTATCAACAGAATGTTCCGCCGCATTACTATCTTTCCCGGGAGGGGGGGGGGTACTCGATATATCCCTGGGTGAGGAGGTGCGGCCCGGCCCCTCATACCCTGACCCTGTTTAAGACAAATATCGTTGATTTTCTTACCATGTTTAAGACAGAATTCCGATTTTTGATACCCTGTTTAAGACATAGGTTAAAAGTTGCGGTTACAAATTGTGTGGCTTTCTTATTGTGTAATCAATGAAAATTTAATGTGCTGGTATCAATGCCAAAGTCAACGGAAGTCAACATTAATTTACAAGAGCTTCTAAAAATTTTGCTGTCAATCGTCTAAGAAAAGATATCCCAATAAAGACAAAAATTGATAAATCGATACCCTGATTAAGACAAAAAATGATAAATTCGATACCCTGTTTAAGACAAAAATCCCGAAAAACATACCCTGGCTGGCCGCACGTCCCCATTAAGCCCTTATAAGGGAGTACCCCCCTGGGCTATCTTTTTTCTCTGGCGAGTGCAAGGCACCCCTTAATTAAAGCCTGAGCTCCACACTATCTGTAAGGCACTTGGCAGACTGTGGGTTGGTGTTTGAGTAGTGTGTCACTTGCTTTTATTGTTTGTTAACTCCGTTCAGTTCCAAGGGACAAAAACTTCTCGAGCCGTATTTGAAAAAGTGTTCTTGGCTGGCGTACAAGAGAGATGACAATTTATGTATTGTAAAATCTGTACAAAAGTAAACGGATTGAGCAAGGAGTTGCGGGGCAAATATATTTAAAATACTGCACTCGGTTGACATACTGGTATTCAAGAACACCAAATGGCCAACTTGTGTTTGCATGATTAAAAATATAACACAAACAGTGGTGATATATTTTTAATCAAGCTACGAAAGCTGAAGACCGAAGAGTTGCTATTATATTGTGTCTTAACATGCTATTTGTCCCCAAGGGTACGGGACAAATGCACAAAGATCTGTGAGTTGTCTGGCTATATTACTCCCAGGACTCACTACAGCCGTTTTCTAGATAGATCACTGCTCTACCTGCCTTGAGGCCTAGTGTGAAAAGAAAAAGGTCAAGTTTTCTTAGAGTTTACAGTCATGACTTAAAAGTTGAAAGGGTAATGGAAACATTATATTATTTTTGCCTGATTTTGTATTGTTAAGAAATAAAACTAAAACGAAAATAATACCACAATTTCATCCACAAAAGGTGATTTTGTCAGATTATGTACCCAACAATGTCCATGGTTATTCTGCGGGGTGAAGGGGGGGGGAGGAGGTAGGGGTGGGCCGGAACGCATATATTTCAACAATGGTGGTGGTTGAGAAAACACAAATGACCCACCCTTCCCATTTGGCACAAAACTGAATGACCCACCCTTAAAGGAAGGCTATGAAAAATCAATGACCCCACCCCCATCCCCCCCCCCCCTTCACCCCGCATAAAACATAACATTTCTTGGTTACACTAAATCTGACCAAATACAAACCTTATTGTGGATGAAAATTGATGGTATTACAATGTTTGCGTTTTAGTTTCTTTCTATAACATACAAAATGAGTCCAACAAAATAAATATAAATGATTTTCATTAACCCTTTCAAAACTTTTAAAGTCCTGCACTGTAACTCTAAAAGAAACTTGACATTTTTTCTTTTTCATCACTGGGCCTCAAAGGCAGGTAGAGATGGAATCTATCAATAGAAAACGGGCTGTAAGTGGGTCCTGGGAAAGTAATATAGCACAGACAACTCAACACATCTTTGTGCAATCTTGTCCCGTACACAAACAATTGGACAAATAAAGCAAGTTAAGAACACGAATATAATAACGCAACATTCTTCGGTCTATCAGCTTTTAGTAAGCTTGATTAAAATATATCACACTGATTTGTAGTTATATTTTTCATCATAACAAACACAATTTGGCCATTTGGTGATTCTTGAATACCAGTAATGTCAACCGAGTGCAGTATTTTAAATAATTTGCCCCGCAAACTCCTTGCTCAATCCGTTTACTTATGTAATAGATTTTACAATACATAAATTGTCAGCTCTCTATGATACGCCGCCAGAACACTTTTTTCAAAATACGGACCTCGAGAGTTTTTGTCCCTTTAGGACACTGAATGAGAGTGTACACAACACGAATAAAAGCAAAGTAGGACAAACTACTCAAACACCCAACCCACAGTCATGCTAACTGCCTTTACAGATAGTGTGAGCCAGGCTTTACTTAAGGGGTGCCTTGCACTCGCCAGAGAAACAAGATAGACAGGAGGGAGTACTCCCTTACCATGGGCCGTAATAGGGGACACGTGCGGCCAGCCAGGGTATTAGTTTTCGGGATTTTTGTCTTAAACAGGGTATCGAATTGTTATCATTTTTTTGTCTTAATCAGGGTTACGATTTATCAATTTGCTGTCGTATAATGGGATAAATCTTTTCTTAGAACGATAAGAGCAGCAAACTTATTTTTAGAACAAGCTCTTGTAAATTAAATGTTGACTTCCGTTGAACTGTGGCATTGAATACCCGGCACATTCATATTTCCATGAGTGATGACACAATAAGAAAGCCACACAATTTTGGTAACCGCCACTTTAACAACTATGTCTTACACAGGGTATCAAGAAAATGTCAAAAATCGCGAATTCTGTTCGTAATCACATGGATAGGAAAACTCAGCGATACATTTCGTCTTAAACCGGGTCAGGGCTATGGAGGGGCCGGGCTCGCAACCTCCCCACCAGGAGAATATATTCGAGTACGGTCCCCCCCACCCTCCCGGGAAAGATGTAGAATGCGGCGAGAACATTCTAGTATGATAGTGACATATTTTTATACGCAGTGATTACATCTAACATAGAAACAACGCGCATTCAAGACACTTGATAGCTTATGCTCTAATGTCACATTTCTAGTCCGTCGACTATGACCATGGCTGATGAGGCCTACTAAGGCAGAACTCTGATCTATGGCATAGCCCCTGCCCCGGTGATATGGTTTTGTGTCCTGCAGTACCGTTGGCTGGTGTTCAAGTGTGTCACATTGGCTTCTAATGGCTTGAAAGGAGTTAACCTTAAATTGTCGTGATATGTGTCAAATGTGTGCAATCTCCAATAAAAACAAACGGATGACCCACCCACTGCAGGGGTAGCTGAGAATTGAAACGCGCCAACCCCTGAACCAAAGGAGTTTCCAAATTGATGACCCACACCCTCTCTGAAAGGACAACAAAGGAAAGAGAAAAAAAGCATACCTGACGCCCACCAACCCCCCCACACAACCAAACCACCCCAGTAAACTTCAACACTAAAAACAGCCCCAAACACACTTATATAAAAAATACAACCGCGAATAAACTTTGAAGACGGAATGACAAAGTGAACATGAAGGGATAAAACAAAAAAGCGAACAAACACGCACAAAAAAAAAAACGAAAAAAAAAAAATGAATCCACACAGTAATATCTATCACAGAACACATGATGTGAACAGTGGTCTTCAACCAAATTAGAATAAACTCTCCCACAGCCAATAATCAACAGAGATCAGTGACATCAACAAAAAACACACCCGGAAATTTGCTGAAAAATGCCGTTTTTGCCCCGAATACGCAAAAAAAGGAGAGGTGGATAGAAATGGAAATCCAAATCTCGAAGATAACAAACAACAAAAAATGAAAGACACGTGCTTTCGGTAACGACACTAGGTAAAAATATTGCGCAAAAAATAAATACTCTGAAACTGAAATTATATTTGACAGCAAATATAAGCCACGGACTAAGACAGAAACAAAATCAATCAAGAACGGAAGGATGAAAAAAAAAAAAAAAATTGTCAAAAAAAATAAGAAGAAAAAATCCACCCACAAATACGGAAAATTTAGCTATTACAACCAATCAAACAAAAGCGTATGTCGACATAAAATCAACAAAAAAGAACAGGGAAGAAAACCAAAAAATAAACCTTGAATATTAATTAAAAGACATGAAAGCAACTACTCATAATAGCGTGCAAGCGACAAAACATAGCTACAGAAGAACAAATCACCCGAATCGACAGGACAACCTATAGAATAATCCCCGTAAAACCAAAACTGTGACTCATAGAACGGCGAAAAGAATATAAGTCCGCAGACATATATATTAGCAGACCGACACAACAAACAAACAATTACACAAAAAAAAGATGCCGTAAACCACAAAAAAACCTAACAAACAGAAAAAAAACAAAAAACTTACCAAATCTCAAGCATTACAAAAAAAAAGAAACTGTATATAAAAAAAGAAGAAAGACAACGGAAGATATCCTTGATAAATTACTCGCGCGCAAGTGCAACGAGAGCTCATAACAAAACAAACATTAAACATAAGTCTTCACACATAAATAACAGATACACAAACAAACTATGAACACAAGAAAAGAAAAAGATAATATAATTAAAAATAGAAAAAAAGATAAGAAAAAAAAGAACTGAATGACATCTATCCATCAGCATTACAATGAACAGTTGAGACGGGAGTCCGAATAAAAAACCCATAAAAAAAAATATAAAAAAATGAAACAACCCTGGAATCTAATACGCAAAACGACAAACGTATAACGAGGGACATACATGGACAAAATAAAAAACACACAGGACTAATCAACAAAAGTGCATCCATATAATTAAAATAAATAACACAGTGACTGGTAAACAAGAAAGCTAAAATAAAATCAAATGAGCCACCAAAACCCCTAAACCAGCACTATATGGAGAAACTATCTTTAAATCCAGCGAATTTCAGGCTGGGAAACAAAACTGAGTCCTACTAATCTAAAATCAAAGAAAACAGTAAAAAATCAAAAAGAGAAAAAAAAAAAAATACACCAAAAGACACAAAACAAACTGATAGATCAGCACATAGATATCGTAAACAATCAAGAACTAAAATCGTCTGCCAAAAGTGAATCGCGGTGAGTGACATATCATGAACTACCCCAACCAAAAATATCTGTCAAAAAGGAAATATAAAATGTCCTCCGGAAGAAACAGACTAATACTGGATGCAAACACAAATTATGTAACAAGCACAGAATGCACAAAACCCTAATAACATCATGAAAGACCAGGGTGAAGGTAGAAAAACTATGGAGCGAGTCTTTGCGTGAAAAAAAAAGAGAAAGATGGAAATCGGCGTGAAGGTGCGATGCCGCGACAGCCGATTTTCAACGAACCACCAAGGCGCGCGCCACAGGAATCAGCCCCCCGGTTCGATTAAAAAACATGGAAATTTATATTTTACCGGGCACGGAATCTCGCTATACTGCTGCCCCTAAATTATTTTCTCAGCTAGAATCCATTTTTCAAAGCTAAATATAGAAAACAAAAAAACATAACAAAAGAATCGAAAGGAAACGCAAAGAATAGTAAAAACTCAAACAGATATAGAATGAAGTTGAAAACAGTAAAACAAAAATAAAAAAAATATTCTAAACAACAAACAATAATAGCCCGATACAAACAATTGGTACGGAAAAATTCTCCAGGAATCTCAAAAAGACGAACCAAAAACTAATAAAACTCGGAATCCAAATGTATACACGATTTGTATGTAAACTTCGAATAACCAAGAACCCACCAAACGAAAAATTCAACTGACCCCGAAATAATAGAAAATAAACGCAGGTGCACAATCACATCTGTGCAATAGCATACAATATACCATCACATTTTATATTAAATTATTAAAATATCAGATCACGTTCCTAACTTCTGGCAAATATATCGCAGCTATCGAACTGACTCGCACAGTAACAATACACAAAACAAGCTCACCAAATCCACACGGTTAAAATATAACACAACGGTAACAAAAACAAAAAAATCATAACGTCACAGCTCCTAAATTCCAACGACAACTAGACACGGATGGCGTTTACAAAAAAAAGCACAACATGATAAACTAAAAAATGCCCCAGAAGAAATTAAGGACGCACAAACTAAATAGCCAAAAATGAAAAAGCTGTATATTAAATGATAAATAAAGTAAAATTAATATGAAATAGCACGCGGTAAAAAAAGTGGGAAACACATTCAGTAATTAAATTCACAATAACTCAAATTCACGAAGTAACCACTATACGGTATAAAATAAAATGACCGACCTAATCCTCAGCACCCTCTTCCAAAAGATCTAGCAAAACATCCAAGAATATAAAAATATAGGAAGCCCAAACCAACACCCGTTGCAGAAATGAACCAATGTAAACAGACTAAAGAAACAAAATTCGTTTTCCCCCTCGAAAGTTTAAAAATGAAAAAACAGGTGAACCAGACAAAACACCGGGCAACTTGCAATCGGATAAATATATTAGTATAAGCTTAAGCATCTGAACCATATCAATTCCACGTAAAAGGTGAATTAAAAACATACCACACAGTAATATTCCCCAAAAAACAATTGATAGAGTCGCCTGAGAGAGACAGAGGGAATGCCCATAAAATATTAAAAAGTAATATTTATGGCACCCCAAATACCACAAACAGCTGAAAACCAAACATTTCTAATATGATATACATATATACATCGCAATATCCAAGATCGAATTTATAAAGCATAAGTAGACCTAGAGCTCAACCGGAGAGAACCTCATGAAATGAGAGATCACACTAAAATGAAAGTCCTACTGCCTAGATCACGAAAAAAAAAATAGAAAAAAGCGCATTAAATTCCGGTTTTTAGTCATCTTGGTAGAATGGAACCAACAGGATTGAGAATTTAAAGGGTAAGACCTTTTG
>JAHPZR010005955.1:10000-18464 GCA_019787425.1 Platygyra sinensis | reverse complement strand
GTGGTACAGTTTATATTCTTGTAGATTCCTTCAAAGGTGAAGAAAGCAATCAATAATTGAATCATTTGTCAGTTTGTATTTTGTTTCTGCTTGCGATTGATAAAAGTAAGTTATAAACTACTGGACAACATTATTCGGGACAGTAGGCTGTCAAATACTTAGAGAATATTTGCCCGGCACTAGAGCAATCTGATTGGTTAATCTGTTATTGCCTTTTGAAAATAAACTACCTTGGTCGTGTAATGTTGTTGTCTCCTGGGACGCGGTGAAGCAAAATATGTTGATTTTTCCAGTTTTTGACCAAATCAGTTTATTTAAGCGTCGGTCCATGGAGGCACTGAAAATACTGTTGATGTCAAGTTCACAAAACCTGAGACTGCTTCAAGTAACCGCTCAGCTCAGGAGAGCCAAACGTGAGAAGAGCCCGAGAGAGAAGGCAAGATGGAAATTCCCCATCACCCACCTTTTCCACCTTTTCGATTGTTTTAGTTACCAGTAGTTATCAGCGATAACAAGAGTAACTTTCTATAGGTACTCTTAGGTAGTCTGATATCAGACATACACTGGACATGCATTGCCTCGTGGCAATTTTTATCGTTACTCAGTATATTCTTTTGTTCTTTTTTACAGTATATTCTTTCGTTCATGTTAGATATGAGAATTTCGTGATAACTCAAGGCAATACCACGATTATTTCTTTATTCTCAACACTGTCCGCTTACTGCTACAAAGTGACGTTTTTCTTCATGCAGGTCCAGTCTCGAATGAGTCGAGATGAATAAATATTCGGAAGTATTTACAATTTTGTAAATACCAAGGATAGTCTAGATGACTTTAACCGATGCTGAGAAACCACACGTTTTATAACTGAGATCTAGAAAATGTACTGATAGCGGAGAAAATGATGTGAAATCCCTCCATCAATAACCTCACGTAGCATGAACTGTTTACCATTCTGTGCATTGTTTTATCATACACTATTGGTATTGGTTTCCCTTGTATATATTTAGCGATTATTGAATAAGGCTGAGTAGGATATGAAAATTTTCTGCAGATTAAGGCGGGGGTACACCCGAAAGCCGTATTTTGGCTGGGTTTTATGTTTTTAATGCAAATATCTCGTTTACATTTCAAGCAATCAAGAATCTCTATGCACATTTCACATATCTATGTTTTGGGTCTTTTTGTAAATTTTTTGGTGATTTTTAGGTATATTTGGAGATAGATAGTTTTTCTCAAAGGATTAGTAAAATTTATGGAAATAGGAAATTTAGAAGATTTGGTATTGTTTTAAAATTAGAGTTTGAAGTTAAAAATAGGTAGATACACTCCAGACGTGTTAAACTAGTGATTTTCTTCACACCTATTAGCTTGACGGTAGCTACAGCTTGAATGACCTTAAAAACTATCTCTTAAGGAGGGCGTTATCCAACGAGGCCTAAGGCCGAGGTGGATAACACCCTCCGAGATCTGCACAATTCTTCATCATCCTACGAAAGCCGAATTCAATAATCGCTTTATTATTCATTCAAAATATTTCCCCGTTCGCAAAGGAGTTTCACCATTTCACTATTTGTTTTTCCGCTCACCAAAAAATAACACAATCTCGTCCCCAGGTTTTTTCGGTCAACGGTTCAATAATCTGCAGCGGGCTGCACCTTTGACGCCATTTTGACGTCATCGGTTCAATAATCTGCAGCGGGCTGCACCTTTGACGCCATTTTGACGGCATCGGTTCAATAATCTGCAGCGGGCTGCACCTTTGACGCCATTTTGACGGCATCGGTTCAATAATCTGCAGCGGGCTGCGCTTTTGACGTCATTTTGACGTCATCGGTTCAATAATCTGCAGCGGGCTGCACTTTTGACGTCATTGGTTCAATATGACAAAGATTCTTTTCAAATTTCGTCAACAGCAGCTGGTTATGGTGAATTATGCGTGTGGTTTTAACCAATCAAAAACGGGAAAATATTTTGAATGAATAATAATAATTAATATTTGCGTCTGTAGTGTTTTCACTGAGCGGTGTTAGAGTATTTTCTTACCTGTACAACTGTTTGTAATCCTAGCGGCGAACAAACAAGGAAGAAGAAACAGATAGAGATGACATACGAAGAACAAGCCGAGATACACTAGGTTGATGGCATTTTTGTTCCTCGAAAGCAATTCTTTGGATATGTAGATAACAGACAAAACAATGCCTACTCCATAAGTGAACCAATGCACCACGAACCACATGCTGTATGCTGACACTGTATTGAAAACACAGGTACACAGGTCTTCGTGAATTCTTATGACGTCATCAAGGGTTCTATTCCGATCGTTCTGGATGAGCCTGTAGGCGTCTTGTGCAAAAGTACCTGGAATAAATATCTAATTAGACATCGTTTATCATTTGGCATCACGCCGACCGGTTCAAGCTACCTTAGGTGTGACCAGTTGTTAGTTGTTAATTGTTTTATAAGCTCCTCAGAGACTAAAAGCGTTTTCGTAGATACGTTGAGCCTAAAAGCATCTTTTTTAATGAATGAATGAATGAATAAATGAATGAATGTGTATTTATATACCGTACTTGCTACAAGAATGGACTGATGAAAAGATGCTTTGAAAGTGAAGAATGATCATCGCAGTAAATTTTCCAATTTTTAATTTTTTTTATTTGTATTTTTTGCCACACAATAAATAACAAGCAGAATAAAAAAAAAAACGATAATAAAGAGGTTAATTAACATTAAATTTAAAATTTGCACATTACTTGGGAGGACAACCTCGTTCCCAGGGTCTGGGAAAAGACCCCGGGAACGAGGTTGTTGGGAGGAGTGACTGTGGCGGGGTAATCTCTGAGAAGCCGAGCTTATGAGGAATAGAGATTTCCCCCCACGGGCAATTTAATACTAGGCGGCATTTTAAGAAATAAAGAAAAAAGTCGTTACTTTGAGTATATAAGTGTGTTTGGAGGAAAATATAGATATAAGGTGTTAAGGAATTTAGGTTGCATTCTGTCTGACCCTTAAAAATGGTTTGATCACACGCTTGAATATACTAAAAGACAGGACATTTTTGATGTCCAACGGCAACGAATTCCATATTCTAGGACCTTGAAACAGGATCGAAAATTTAAGCAATAGGAAAGAAGAAGCCTGAAAAATCCTAGGCTCGATTTCCAGCCGTTTTGTGAGCCCGCGTTCCTTGCCCAACACCAGTTGGGAGGAGGATAAATCACCGGACTCGACCGGACTCCCATAACGGCTGGAAATCGAGCCTACAAAAATCCGGGCTTCAACAACAAAGGCCAGTCAAGCTTGACTGATTGAGGTCTCTTTGTTTTAACGTCCCAGTGCGGGAATAATAATGAGCTTGCCTTCCAGCATGGTGGATTTTGTACCATGTGATCGTTTGTTGCAAAAGGCCTATTAAGTTTAGTGACAGCGAATTAGATTTAGCGTATATTGAAATGAATGGACGTGTAGACAAATGGTACAGAAATTTCCGGGAATTTCGGTAAATGCGAGAAAAAGGAAATACCTCAAAAGCCTCAAAGGTATTACCCTTTTTCCGAAAACATTCCACCGGAGTGAATCACTCCATTTGAATTCTCCCCGGAATTACCGAAAACTCTATTCAAATGGTAAGCACTAGAAATTTTCGAAAATTTCCATCGTTCCGTTCCGAACTTAAAAAACGCTGTATCTGTTAATCATTTTAAACAACTTATTAAGAAGGTAGCTTTGGCTGATATATCGGATTCCCACACGGCAATCATGTGAAACAGTTATACTTAGTTTTAGTTTTCTAACTGATGATTTTCCGTGTTTAAAAAAAGTTCTTACCTTACCTTACCTTATAAAAGAATGTATGTATGTATGTATGCATGTATGTATGTATGTATGTATGTATGTATGTATGTGTGTATGTGTGTGTGTGTGTGTGTGTGTGTGTGTGTGTGTGTGTGTGTATGTATGTATGTATGTATGTATGTATGTACCTTACCTTACGGAAAACTACCACTATAGGTAGACGACTATTTTCGGACGGATTTCCCGGAAAATTCTCCATCCAGCTCATTTTTTTAACAGTCGAGACTTCCGGATTTATTGGCTAAATGGTAGGCACCCAAAGGCTCGTTTACACCGGCGATTTTTGTCGCGGCAACTCGATATAATTTTTGTCGGGCCAAAGTTGCGAGGGTTGTCCAATACTCCGACAAATTTATGCATAGCATTGTATTGTAATTATATCCACATAACAATAGATTAACAATACAATACAATTGAGAACGACGCAATACAATAGAATGCAATACAATGCTATGCATAAATTTGTCTGAGTATTGGACAAGTATGAAAGTTGCAACTTCAAAATCGCACGTGTGCGTATCGCAGGGGTTTCGAACATGTTTGAAACTTGTTGCAACTTTAGCGCGACAAAAATTGCATCGAGTTGCCGCGACAAAAATCGCCTGGGTAAACGGGCCTTAAGAACACAACTCACCAAGTGTAAAGGAACTGACGGCAAACACGTGACAAGTAGTTATTGCTGTCCACTGCGCCAAAAGTTGCATACCTACTCCTGTAGCAAGAATGTCAAAGTCCGAATTTCGTCGCTGATTTTTCCATATGATGGCGTAAAACATAGCCACTGATGTTAAATAAAGCACTGTTATGATAACAAATGCAAAGTACAAGCACCAGACATTCGGTGTCTCGAGGTCGTGCTTCAGTGATTGGCAGGGTGCTACTAATGCCGAATCCTTACGTCGGGCTACAACGAAACAAACTATGAAAAGAACATACGAAACCACAGCTGCGAGAGAAACTATGGTATACACAGCATTGGCAATTTGACGGTCTTCTTTATGATGAGAAGGCTTTTTAGAATCCGTGGAGTTTTGTAAGAAGCTGCAATCAAAACCGGGACATCCTAACACAACATAGAAATCGTAAACGGCTTGATAAACGCAAATAACGAAGACTAGCACGCGAGGAATGAAGTTCCAAGCCTGATGACTCCATAATCCAAGCGAACAGAAGGAAACTTTGAAGATATTTAACACAAATCCTTCGCATTTATCGACATCTTGTTGCTCTCGAGCAAGCCGGAAGTGCATATAAGTTGGTTCACGGTGTGGCTGAGGTTGTTCTTCGTCATTTTGTAGCGTATTATTATCTTCCATGACTTCATCTTGTCTAGCTATCCCCGCATTTTCATCTTAGGACCAAAAGTTCAAGTTAATATGTTCTTCATAGCGTAGAATGGCCATTGTTCTTGTGACATTTACTTGCAGTTGGAAAGGTCTGTTATAACGCTTGTTAATATTCATAGCGCCGAAAAGAAGCTTATTCATTGGTTGCTATGAACGCACGGCGATGCTCATTAGGGAACTTAAGCAAACCACGACGGCAACGGCAACGGGAACGTCACCAAACAAAAGATTTAATGAGCAGAACAATAGCTGTGCACGTGCGTTATAAATCTTTGTACATTTCGTTACCGTTCTCTGCCAAACTACAACGTGAAATGACCAAGTTTTGCGTATTGTGGAGAACGTACGCAACGACGGCAAATATTTTGGATTTCCTTATGTAACGGATCGTTGGCTTTGCACATTTAGTTTGAGCAGGTGTTTAGACAGATTTGCGCTCTGAACGGGTTTAATTACTTACGAAATTCGAGAGTAAAATTTAAATTCACTTTTTACTAGGCGTCGTCCCTGGCGTCGCCGTCGTCGGTGCTTAAGTTCCCTATTAGCCCGATGGAGGCAGCAAAGTAGACCATGAAACCAGTGCACTATTGTTACTCCCTTTGTTTCGTTCAGCACAAACTGCTTTTGTTTCTTACTTTGTTTGAATAGACAATTTTTCAGTTCTCTTTCGTTACGTCGAAAGCGAACCTAAACACCAGCTAACATCGATGTTCTGGTAGTCGATTTGATCCCGGCAAATCCAATCGAATTGTTCGATAATCTAGCCCAAGCTAACACCAATCGTTCGGCTGCCGAACGGTCGATTATGGAGCTCAGTCGAATGTTTGATTATCAAACGATCAAAATCATTCACAGTAAATAAAATATTCGATTTCGCCGGTTCGATTACCGAACGAGGATAAGATAAGATAAGATAAGAACTTTATTTACGTGTCGAAATCTCTAGCGTACAACATAAATCATTCGATTAAGCTCGATTTTGTTGAGTTAGATATGCCGGGTCATGTTCGTCAACAAATGGAGGTACCATGTGAAAAAGTAACGGATTGATCGGGTTGTCGAAGAGCTCTGAAAAGAGCTCCCGATCACTGACATTTTCCATGTTTGTATTCATTGCACGATCTGATCGGCTGTGTGAATGAATTGGCTGGTAAAGTCGATTTTAAAATGTGCGGCAAATGTAAATGATTTTACGACTGAACGGTTTTGTGAATAAGTAATTATTTGCTCTTGGCAACCATTGTTATACTACCCTGGGTACCAGAGGTTTTTCTAGCGCGGCGGATGGAAATGGCAGCCGAAGGCCGTTGGCACTGCACGAGCGGCGAAGCCGCGAGGAAAACCTCTGGCTCAGAGCGGCTTAAGGACGGTGCCTACTAATTCAAAGGTATTTTTGCGCGGTTCACTGAATATGCGGGAAAAGCAAATCATAACGAGTGCTATTGAAATCCGAAAAGAAAATTGGGGGTTACCACGCATTTTTCGAAGATAATTAATCAGCAATATTTGTAAAAAGCTTTAAAATACAAAGCAATGTATGGCGTTTTTTTCCCAATTGAAGCTTAATTATCTCTGAAAAATGCGTGGTTACCCCCAATTTTCTTTTTGGATACCAAGAGCACTTGCTAAGTTCTACTTTCTCCGCATAGTTTTGAACCGCGCAAAAATATCCCTGTATTATAAGCACCACCCATAGGAAATCCGAGAATCTCGAGATGCGCAGACCGTATGCGCAATAACAATAGTAGGCACCGTCCTTAATTCACCGTGCTCGTTGAACTTTGATCATATTTAAACCAATCACAGCGAGGATCACCCACTGTGAACACGTGGACTTTCACGTGAAGACATGACAGATGACGTGGATTTCGATTACCGTATTACATTCGCATGACATAAGGTTTGGTTTGCTTTCATGGCTTTCCCAGGAATTAAAACTACTCCGGTGAAAAAGTTTCCTGATTCGAAGGCTTCGCTGTGGAGCCTTTTATCGGAAATGCTAAAAAACTGCAGGTTTGCTACAAATGGTGAACATGCACGTTCAAAACGTTGTTCACGCTGGCAGTCAACAGACTTGCGCGTAAAGAGCTATATTTTAATCCTGTGGTACCAGAACGATCAAAGGAGGAATAATCCCAAACATCAAGCTCGAGGAACATAAGCTCGATCAGATAGCTGCAAGAGACTGCAGTAGAAATGAGCCAAAACAAAACACTAACACATGGCAAATCACAGAGGTGTCAGACTCAACGAAGCGACATGAAGATAACGGCTTAAAATTCTACGTAAAATTCCTCCGAATAACACAACATGAAGTACCCTTCATAAACACGATTGAAGCGACAAAAAAGGTCGAGTGACCTAACAGAGCAAATATACAAATGTCACGAACCGTAGAAGTCGTGTAGGCTAGTCAATTCCATTTTGCACTAATTGAAATAGCAGTGATTTCCCGAATCCCGTCGGTAAACCACCAACACATCGTTGCTTATAAAATTCGCAGTTCCATCCATTTTGCTCTGCACACCGTCGAACGTTTCAAGAACTTTTGTTATGGCTGTCAGATCCCGATCACTTACAAATCTTTCAGCGCACTAACAAACGTCCGCCAACTCCAAGCAACAAATATTTCACACGCTTCTTCTATTTTTAGAAGCCAATCACCGTGTCTTTTAGATTAGAAAACCCTTGGGAGGTCATTAGGGGCCAATCAGCTTTCTAGTCCAGATTCTGGACTTTTTAGATTTAAGGACGTTCGCGCTAATTGTTTCTGCGCATCCTTACTGCGCACGCGAATCACATGCCACGCCATGCATCGAGCGCGCGCGCTAAGTAATAAAATGAACAAATGATAAGGCAGATTGCCATTGCTACAGCTTTGCTTGGATTTAACGATCTTGGACGTTCGGTGACCCCTACTTTTCTTTTCAGAAATAGATTTAATTTACAATTATCTCCACCTTGTCCAAAAATGAACAAAAAATCAATGTGGGAAGTTAAAAAAAATTCAAGATTTCTGTCCACGGAACATGGAATCCTGCCATCTTGCGGCTGCAAGGCGCGTGAAACTATGGAAGCTAAATGCAGACTTGTTGTTTGAGGAACCTCACCAGTTAACTAAATTTGCTTAATAGGTCCATTTAAACTATATTTGGTAGAGAATATTTTTCTTCAAATCTCTAATTGCAATATTTTGGGACTTGCAGCCACTGTGGCCTTCTTCGCCAACGAAGCCCGATTTACTCAGATTTAGGTGTTCT
>JAHPZR010005955.1:0-5000 GCA_019787425.1 Platygyra sinensis | reverse complement strand
AAGAGAGAATGTAGGTATTTCCGGTATATAGCCGCAAAAAATCTCGATTTGATCGCTTGCACGCCCGCAAGGGATCGACGTTTTTCCCGCAAACGCTCATGGGAGGCCAGCAAAGGGACACGGGCGCGAGGACTTGCGGGATCGGCGTCTTTGCCACGAGCTTTGTCCTTGGTTTAGATCTCGAGTTCAAGCGTCCCTGAAAAGCGTTTGTATTTGCCGGCCTCCATTACTATTTCAGCTCGATTAAATTAGCTCGCTTCGAAATGGCCGAGATTATGATCTAAAACAAATTGAAAACGCTTTCAGAGATCCTGAAGATGGATTTTGGGGGAAAAACAGCTCAGAGAGTCCTGAAGTATACTAGATCGAAATTCGAGGCCAGTGTGGTTCATTTGCGACTAAATAGCTAAATCAGTATAGTACCTTCCGATCGTCAGAATTACCCAAGGATAACAATAAGGTGACAGGCCTGCGCGACTCCCATTCACGTGTAGTAGCCGCTTAGGAAGTTTTGCCCCTTTTGTATGGTACGATCGGAGGATCTTTGAATATTTCGCTAAGCACTAATCCTGTGTTTTCAGGGAGACATTTCGTCAGAGTAAAGCCGTTAGAGGTCATATTTCTGTGTGGCTTCCGCTGTTATCCGCTTGTAATTTGCAGAGTTTGACACCTCTGTTTTTTTTGCCAGTTTTTTTCTCTTGATATTGCAAGATATGTTTTAGGTTCTCTCAAATGTTAGCTCTGGAGGAATAAAGTTTGAAATATTCCTTTGGCATCTCGTTTATTTGGATGGCTTATTTTCACTGAGTAATCTTACGGCAGGGATCCAAATGTAAATGTTTTGCGGCGTTTTCATTGAGGACAAAAAGCTTGACTCTAATTTGCATATATGGCGACTGTAACGCGATACTTTTGTTTACATTTCACCTCTGTTGTGCTTTCGAGATACGTTTGCTCGTACACTCTTTTCTTTTCTAAGGATGTTATTTTTCCGGCCCAGACTGAATATTCTTATTTTTCTGCCGATTTTAGGCTGAAAATATTCTTGTATTATTCTTACATTATAGCTTATGGCATTTTCGTTTTATTTAGAATTTATTAGGCTATCAAGTACAAGTGTTTGGTTTCTGGATCTGGATCGCGTTCAGCACATTGTGCATGTGCTCTGGACACCACTTTTCGTAGCGAGGCCAAGATGTCACATCAAAATATATTCTTATATAAAAAAGAGTTCATATCAAGACAATTGTTTTTTTTTAGTATCCGACTAGAACAATAACGTTCAATATTTTTGTTTCAATGAGCAGAAATAAAAGAAAGCGGGGGCAGCTTTAGTGATAACTATTACTAGTTTACATCTAAACATGAATTTTAGCGCATAAGCTAAAACTTTAGCATTTTCACACACTCGCAATGGACGCGGCGAAGTCGTCAGAGTCTGTCAACATTCGATTCTAGAGACGTGTGCATACCAGTTAAGAATTTATAAGTCGGCTCTCTACTCTTACTATTTCCACATCTTTCGTTTATTTGTATTTGATGAAGAGGAGGTCGATGTGTATCGTTTTATGTCCAAACAGTTGACATCACCATGTATTTTTGTCACCATCACCAGTGATGCGTATGTATGAAGCTGACGATATTAAGTTACGTTTCTGCCGTTGTTGATTTCTTGCAGACAATTATTTGGAAATCTCTATTTGCCGGCCGTTGGTTGCAAGGTGAGTTTAGAGCGTAGAATATGCGAATATTATATCTGTTGCGTTCGATTTATTTACATCCAAACATGAATTTAAGCTAAAACTTCAACAGTTTCGGCTTAACTGCTGAATACCCCTCCACTCCAAAAGAGATCTCGAAAAGTGCGGCTACGCGGCTACGCAGTCACTGCGTAGCCAACGTAGCCGCGTAGCCACTTCTTTCCTTACTAACTTATTTTGAAGGGGAGGGGTGGTCTTCACAACTGCGTAGCCACGTAGCTGCGTAGCCACTTTTTCATACCAAGGGGAAGGGAAGGTCTTGACTACTGCGTAGCCGCGTAGCCAACACCAGAACAAGTATGACATACATGTATTTTCTCGTTTATGGAGGGGTATTCAGCAGTTCCACATTTTCACACATCGCAATGGACGCGAACTCGTCAGTCTGTCAACATTCGATTCTAGAGACATGTGCGTACCAGTTAAGAATTTTATAAGTCGGCTTTCTCTCTTACTATTTCCACATCTTTCGTTTATTTGTATTTGGTAAAGAGGAGGTCGATGTGTATCGTTTTATGTCCAAACAGTTGACATCACCATGTGCTTTTGTCACGATCACCAGCGATGGCGTCATGTATGAAGTTGACAGATATTAAGTTACGTTTCTGTTCGTTGTTGATTTCTTGCAGACAATTATTTGGAAATCTCTATTTGTCGCCGTTGGTGCAAGGTGAGTATAGAGAGTACATTTGCTTTCGTTTATAGAGTCGATTTTCCTTTTCGCTTCGAAGATCAGTCGCTTGGCCTAATTTGCATGTAACGCACTCCATTATATGTGCATAGATTTACATTTCGTTGTTCTTTTATTGTAGGCAATTTAGAAAATCTTTATTTGCTGTGATTGATTGTTTGCTGGTGATTACATACACTAGTCATTGATGTGTTTCAATGCCACATCTCATTTATTTGGTGTGTTCTGCAGGCCTCATTTCTCTGGTGTGTTCGCACGCCTCCTTCCCACGGTGTGTTTAAACTTGACATTGCTTTTTTAAAATCGTACCTTTTATGGAGACATAAAGTAACGTGCGAATTTTTTTGAAAATTTCTTTCAGAAACTGTTAATTTGTTCAAGCTTTGAAGGTATGTCAACATAGCTTAAAACAAAATGGGAAATTCTCTCCTGCAGTACAGAGTAGTCATTGGATTACACTGCCTCTACTTGAAAGTAAGAGAATGTAGGGAATGTTTTAAAGGAAAGTTTTGGAGTTCCTTAGTCCTGCTTTTTTACATGGAAGCAATATATTTACCCGTTCTAAAAACACTTGTTCATCGTTTGAAGTTATGCAATTCAATCGCCTATGGCTCACCCAGATATACCTTTACAAATTTTACATTCCTGATTTGATACGCCTTGCAAATGATGTTGAAACTAACCCGGGGCCTAATGTAGATTTTGCAACTCTTATGTTTACACCTTGTGATGAAGGGTCACAGACGTTTTTATGTTCTGTCACAAATCTGCCATTAGTTGTAAAACATTGTTTAAAAATTTCTAAGCCACTTGGAACACCCTCAGAACTCATTCAAACATTGGGTGATGGTAATTGTCTTTTTCGAGCATTATCTTATGTTATAACAGGCAGACAAGTATATCATTCTCAAATGAGAGCTCGAATAGTAAATCACATGAAGCATATTGAAATTTTCTACTACCTCACATAAATAGTTCATTAGACAATTATTTAGCCAAACTCTCAGATGGCCCGTAAATGGAGTTTGGGGAACAGAAATAGAAATTTTAAGCGCTGCTTCACTTTTATCCACTGATATTTTGTTTACACACAATTTGGATATACAGGCAAATGGCTGAAATTTTCAAGAACCATGATTGATGGAAAAAAACCTGAAAATAGTTGTTCAATTTATTTGAACCACTCAAATACAATTCACTATGATGTAGTGCAGGATGTTTGTTTAACTGATTTGAAACACCAGTTTTCTCAAAATTCCAAGTCAGATAACATCTGTAGCTATGACAAGAAGAAAGAAACAATTGCTGAAAAACAATCAAAAAAGACATGTCATAAGAAACAAAAACAAAAAAAGAGCATGTTGGCAAAGGAAACTGCTAAACCACAAAGCGCAAAAAAAAAAACTTGAATCAGAACATACAATTATGCATTCTAAAAAAGCTAAGATCAATGATGAAGTAACCTGTAGGTCACCATGTGTCTCTTCAGAAAATCAACTAGAAACTAACGTCACAATAACCAATGTAAATTTGGATTCGACTAGTGAATTTTCTCTTGTATTTTTCCCTAATAATGAACAATCACAGAGTTTCATGTGTTCTGTCACAAATCTTCCATTAGTTGTAAAAACATTGTTTAAAACCTTCTAAGCCACTTGGAACACCTTCAAGACTCGTTGAAATATTAGGTGATGGAAATTGTCTTTTTCGAGCATTATCTTACGCTATAACTGGTAGACAAGTATATCATTCTCAAATGAGAGCACAAATAATAAATCACATGAAAGATATTGAATATTTCCTACTACCTCACATGAATACTTCATTAGACAATTATTTAGCCAACTCTCAGATGGCCAATAATGGAGTTTGGGGAACAGACATAGAAATTTAAGCGCTGCTTCACTCTTATCCACTGACATTTTTGTTTACACACAATTTGGAGATGCATGCAAATGGCTGAAATTTCAAGAACCATGATTGATGGGTAAAAAACCTGAAAATAGTTGTTCAATTTATTTGAACCACTCGAATACAATTCACTATGATGTAGCGCAGGATGTTTGTGTAAATGATTTAAACCAATCAGATGATATCCATAGCTATAGTAAGAGAAAAGAAACAATTGCAAAAAAAACATCACAAAGCACATGTCACAGAGAGCAAAGACACACAAATAAACATGATCACAAAGGAAACGGCTGGAAAAAGAAAACATAAATCACAACATAGTAAAATAAAACATAGCAAAAAAAAAATTTTTTAGATGATCCAGTATCTTGTGACTTATCAAACACATCACAAAATGATGACAAAATGGCAAATATGGCATATGAAACCAAGAAAAATATTCATTCCACAATACCAGAAGTTAAAAAACCAAAAATTAAAAAAACACAATCACATGCTAATAACCAAAATTGCTCACAGACAAAAAACAAAATCGAAAATTCAAAAGCAAAAAAATGTTTTTTCCAAACTAAAAAAAATGCAAGGCAATCAAAACACAGATGATAAACATAGAAAGGTCCCGATGAAATCTAACGAGA
>JAHPZR010005952.1:42500-46400 GCA_019787425.1 Platygyra sinensis | reverse complement strand
GAGGATTACAACGTCTAAATAAACAATTTAAGGTCTTACTACCAAATAATTAATAATTCATAACCAATAACAATAACAAAACAATAGACAATAACATAACAATAACCATAACAATAATAATAAGAATAATAATAATAATAAGTAATAAAATAAATACATAATAAGTAATAGTAATTGGACCGAGTGGAGTACAATTCAGGGAGTAATCGAGCGAGTAATTTCAAAATCGGACGAGCGCGAAGCGCGAGGCCGATTTGAAATTACGAGCACGATTAGTCCCTGAATTGTACGACACGAGGTCCAATTACTAATTAATCGTATCTATAACAAATTTCGGGAAAAAATGTCTTCTGAGAACTTTTTTTGAGCGAAAACGTCTGTAGCGCTTTTCCTAAGTTTTGAAAACTGTAGAAAACATTGCTAAGGAAGCCATTGAAGCGCGCGTAATTGGCGTGAAAATCACGTGGGTATCCAATTACAGGTGTCCGATTACGAAAAGTTCAAATCGGACAGCTGTAATTGGACACCCACGTGATCGGGCGCCGATTACGTGACAAATAGGCGCGCGGGAGAACCAATCACGATCGAGAATTTTGCTAGAGATACGATTATAATCAATAATGATTCTAGATATGCATATACAAGCGAAAACTAACGATAGAAGAGTTCCGGACGCTTCGGCGACATCTTGGCGCCATTGTCAAGGGAAAAACTAAACCTTAAAAGATGCGCGTACGAGAGTAACTAAAGAGTTCCAGACGTCATTTAATTTGCATAAGCTCAGACAAGGGACCTTAGCGCCGCGAAATTGAGTCTCGAATTGTACCATTTAGGCCACGGTCGTAAATGTAGTTTGAATGAGTAACATCTCATTAACAGAGACAATCAAACTTGCTTCTGGCATTTTTTCAAACAACCTTAAAACAACTGTGATCAGTCTTTATACGGTCTAAATCACGACAGTAAACACATTCGGTCGTCATACCTTTAATATCAAGATTCTGTAATATCGTGAAGACGCAGTTAAAGGATCTCAGTGTGAAGCTCCAGGTTTAATGTCAACCAGTGATACGAGCCGCAAGATTGCCCATGAGTTCCGGACAAAAACGAACAAAGCCTAGCCTCATTGTATCAACAATGCGTTGTATCTAACTTCAAAGTGGTGACCCGTGCGATGACTGGTTCTGTCGGATACACCCGTGGCATACTGTTCGTACGCGTCGACGGACATAGAAGCAAGGACCTCGTCATGCGGCAAGCACCCACTATGGATAATTAGACACAAGGCGGATTCCAGAGGACCTTCACAGTTGTTTAAAGGTGTTGAAAAAATCCATAATAATTTGATTGTCCTTCCTTAGCTTACTCATTACCCTTCCCTTTACTAACACTCCCATCAGCTCATCTGTCCCATTCTTTTACCTATTCCCCTTATCCTTTATCTTATTACTCCTTCCTTCTTTTCTTTCTCTTCCTTTCCCCTTTTCTCCCTCGTTCTCTCCCCTTCTGATTCTCTCTTCTTTCTTTCTTCTCCCCTCCCATCTCACCCCTTCTATACCATCCCACATAACCCCTAGATCGCACACCTCCCTCCTCCATGAACTTCAATATGATATATCTTCTCTATAGATACCTATATTCACTCCCCACACATCACTATCGTCTTATGCACTTAGAGTGCTGTCGCACATATCCAGTGTGTTCCCGCTACTATCAAATGACTCGCTTATTGTTTCTCACCACGTACTTACATTCATCTACTCATGAACTTTGTTGTTTCTGTGTATTCGCCTGATGCCTCCACGTGCCTGTCCCACATCACTACTATTTTGTCTATCTCCAGCACATCCTCACACAATCGTAAGTAATAATTTGCGTCAGATATTTTGTACGTTGTACAGTCACTTATCGCCCACTGTCACTCATCTAATGCATATATTATTGTCTGCACTCTGCTTGTGTGTATCTTTCATTATTGTTTATTGATTTTTATTATTTATTTAGTTATTATTACACGCACTACGGCACGCCTTGACATGTGTGTGAACTGTGATTGCACTCACACCATGAATTTTCATATTCTGGTTATCCATCCATGATTTTTAATGTTCTGCTCATATTACTATATCTACCTTTACTTCTTCGTGTGTACCTCGCACTACTGTGTGACTCCTCTACACAGCACTATCTATATTTCTTCTCCCCTCTCCTTCTCTTTTTCCTCCTTCTTCTGTATACATCTAGATATTTTATTCTACGCGCCACCTTATATTCATGTCCCTATTCTATCCAGCGTATCCACTGTAATCCATTTCTCCATTCTCTTATCTTCTCTTGTCTTTCTCGTTACACAACCTTCCGTTATCATTCCCATTCCTTTCTTGTCTTCCTCACTCTTCTCTTCTCTGTTCATTTCACTCTACCATCTTGCTTCGTTCTTTTCAGACTTCTTTGTTATTTCACGCACAATGATGTCTTCAAACCCCATATAGTCTGTACGTCATAGAGCACATCACACTCTCCAAACACACAATTTCTATCCTACACTACCCTCGTTCATTGTATGTGTTCACTATGTGATTGTGTGCTCACTGAACTTCTTTTCCTTTCGTCTCCCTCCCTCTTACTATCTAATTCCATTCACCAGCGTATACAAACGCTCTCTTCATTTCCCATGGCAACTATTATCCATTGGTAACGTGCACTCGCTCTTGTGTCACAGTTTAAGTCCTGATAGTCACTGTCTATACATCTGTTACACACCAGTTTGTCTTCTAGCAATACTACTTGTGCACCATAGACCGCAACTCCACTCACCCCTTTTTCGTAGTCCACCTTTATACACTGGCCACCTGACTTAACATCTCACCTCACTCTAGTCACACACTCACCTTTGTTGTCACCAATACCCCACCTCGCACTCGCTTGTCATATCCACATGCACTCAACACTACATTTGACCTACCGATGTCAGGCTATATGTATATCATTCTCACTACCCACCTTACCCATGTCACCGCCGTGGTTCAGACCCTTCTCTCAACCCACCTCTACCAATCACTCCTCTCCACCTCTCCCCACACTGTATCACACACTTTCTCTGTGTACCCACGCGACACTATCTTCACTGTAGTGTGCGATCCCTCACTACTCATAACCACCTTAATATTTGTTTTTCATTCACTCCTATCTATCATGTCTGTCCCACTGTGACCCTGTTGTGTGTGTCTCCTCATCCATTGTTCTTTTTTTCCCTTTTTTCCGCCCTTTCTGTTGTATTTTATTCTCGATATTCCTTGTCTCCTATGTCCTAACACCACCGTGTGTCCATGACTCTCTGTTTTCACTCTGCTGATATTACTCCCCTCTCTGCACACATCCCCACCCATCTGTCATGTTGTGCTTCCCATTTGAGAGTTCCTTATTCCATGTGCAGTCAGCCCCGCCTTAGTTTCTAACGTCTGAGGACACAACTGTCGTAATACTCTTGATCGTTCCTTTCCTGGTGTCCCTTTGACCCTCCACCTTTCCCCTGGTTGTACTCCTTGAAATCGACTACGCACTACCACACTAACAATACTCATTGTGTCACTCCCCTCGCACTTTTGGAACCTATCAGAATGGCACCGCTCACACTCCACTAAACTATAACCTGATCCTCCCTGTCTCCTCCTGTCGCTTCTTCTAGAGTCGTCCCAACGACCATCTTTGCACATGCTCCTTACACGTTTACTCCTAGAGAGACACAAATGTGAGATCAACAGTGAATGACACGAGCACGACCAGGACTTCAAAGGAGTGAAGCACAACATCGCGAGCAGTGTGAACACACGGAATAGGAAAAAACGTTACACTTAACATGAGGGAAGCAAAGTTGCAACGATGCTGGAAGTATGTAAA
>JAHPZR010005952.1:22500-37500 GCA_019787425.1 Platygyra sinensis | reverse complement strand
TATATTTAACAAATAAAGAAGCCTGAGCCGTGTATTACACTGTGATAGAACACGACAGGCATTTGAGAAACACGAGGGAAATGTAGAAAGCACGAGCCCCAGGCGAGTGTTTTCTACATTTCTTGAGTGTTTCTCAAATGACCGAAGTGTTTTATCACAGTGTAATACACGGCTTAGGTTTCTTCATTGCTGTATGATATAGACTTTTACTCATGCAAAACAATAAAATACGCTTTTTTTCTATGTCTTATACTCTGATAAAACATAGGTTTTTGACCAATCAGAAGCGCGCGCAGGGTCCTATTTATGTTATAAAGCATTTTGAAAGACAAGATATCCTTTTCGCAGACTTTTCATTGAAATCACATTCCTACCACACCAGATTAGGCATTTTGGCGTCATCATTGCCGAAAAGAATTTCATCAGCCACCACGTTTTTTGAGCCAACAATTTGAGCCTTTTCTGGTAAAGCAACCTGTCGTCTTCAGGGATGTAATCAATAAAAACACTGAACGATTACACGATTTTCAGCCAGGAATTAGATAAGATTGACAGCTTGTATACAGACAAGGAAGTGAAGCACGTGATAGATACGTGTTACCTAAAATAAAACTCAGTAGGTTGACAATTGTAAAAATTGTTCGGAATGTGTTTGCAACACTATACAAACTAGATGTCACGAGAATAGTGAACGGCGGCTTCTAGTATTCGGCACAACCCTGCGAGCCATTTGCAAGCATTGATCGCGATCTTAAAGCCTCGCCCAAACTTCGCGTAACATTAGGTAGGGGGCAGCGCATGCGCAGGCCGGCGCCCAAAGTGGGCAAAGGTTCCTAGCACTTTAGAATCGGTCCAAACTTTTTCTGCAGACTCGTGGCAGCCCTGCGAGTCATTTGCAAGCGTTAGATCGCGATCTTAAAGCCTCACGAACTTCGCGCACCCTAGGTAGGGGGGGAAGCGCATGCGCAGCCAGGCGCCCAGAGTGGGCAAAGTTTCCTGGAACTTAAGAATCGGCCCAAACTTTTTCTGCAGACTCGCCTCAAGCCTGCAACTCATTTGCAAGCGTGAGATCGCGACCTTAAAGTTTCACGAAACTTCGCGCACCCTAGGTAGGGAGCAACGCATGCGTAGGCAGGCGCCCAGAGTGGGCAAAGTTTCCTGGCACTTTAGAATCGGTCCAAACTTTTTCTTCAGACTCGGCAAATCACCAACCATTTCCGTTCATGACTAGTAAGAGACGGCCTTTTAATCCGTTATCTTAGATTAGGGTCATAATAGCCCTGCGTTCAAACGGGTAATAAACACTCAAGAAATGCGCATAAATTCAACTTTTCGACTAGACTTCGAGCAGTCTCAGGCTTTCTTTTCCTAGCGTATTCCTTGTGTTTAATTAGAGCTATCGAGTAGCAAGCGGCGAGCGGCGAAGGCGCGAGTAGCCTGCGAGCAGGCTCACTTGTTTGGGTAGGGTATCACAGCCAAAGGCGACAAAGAACCGAGAACCGGCGAAGCCGGTGAGAAGAGGCGAGGAAAAGTCACTTTTCCTCGCCCCATTCTTCTCGCCAGTTCGCGGATGCAGCTCCCGCACCTTTGCCCGCGATACCCTACCCAAACAAGTGAGCCTGCTCGCAGGCTAAGGCGCGAGCCGCGAAAAGGCCGGGCGCGGGCGCGGGCGCGGAGGAAAAACCGTTTTTTCCTGCCTCTCCCCATTCCCTCCTCGTTTCTTTCCCTAATTTGCATAATATTAAACTGAGGTCCGCGCGCGGAGGATTTCAGGAACAAAAGCCGACTACTCGTAGTCTACTTTTCGACGAAATCGTTGACTTTTTCTCCAAACCCACATGTTGTTCAAAAGTAGCTCAGAATGGCAAAACTTGCTTGAGGTTCCTAGAACCGCAGTAAGTTGTTTTAAACGTCAATAGCTGCTCAAAAGGGCCCGGTATAGCCAGTGGGGCTCTGGTTCGGGGAAAAAAGTGCCATGTAGGTGTCTCTCCATATATCATTTGATCGGCTAGATTCTAGATATTCAACCCAAACTCCTTAGAGAGTTTTGGGAAATTCCCAAAGTTGTTCAATTTCTGAAATTCAGACCATTCTCACTAAAATTCCCGAACTGCAGAAAATCAAATGTAACGGAAATTTCCGGTAAGATATTTTCGATGATTTAGTTATATCTCGAGAGTTTCTGTTGCCCTCTTTTCTGGAAATTGCGGAAGATACTGCTTCACAACACACACTAATTTATTAATGAAAAATGCATGATGGCTCATTTTTTATTTCTGCCAGTTTGCATATGACATCACATCGGTTGTTTTTCCACTTTTATTTCTCTTCTTCTGTTAATTTGTTCTCCCCTGGACCTCCATTACAACGCTGGACACAGTGCTCACTCGTCGATCTACGTGTACAAGTATGGAGCCACATAGCATTAGTTGTCGGTAAATTTGGCTTTGCGCGTTTTCTCGACGAAAGCGGTCATTCCTTCTTTGCGATCATCCTGGTAAAAGAAAGAAAACAGAGAAATGAATGACATGTGGATTCTAACCCATGACCTCGGCGATGCAGCGGCGTTTGTTCTGCCAATTAAGCCTTGATAATATAGGAGCGGAAAGCTGTTATTTTCTTTATATTTCCATACCGTGACTATAATTATGAAAGTAAGGGTACATATGAATGTTGTGCCGCGTAGCACTGGGAACACAAATAGTGGAACCAGAGAATTAACTCTGAAGTGTAAATTATAGTGCTACTTTAGACCCATGAATAACCCACTGGGCGTTAGCCCTAGTAAAGGGAAACAGGGAAACCACACGAGGCAAAGAAAAAATCTTTTGACCCGGTGGGAATCGAACCCACGACCTCCGGAATAGATCTACCGTTACTCTGCCGACTGAGCTACAAGGTCGCACAGAGAAAGTCGGGGACGATTTTAGATGGTGAATCGCGGCGAAGAGAAAGTAAGGGTACATATGAATGTTGTGCCGCGTAGCACTGGGAACACAAATAGTGGAACCAGAGAATTAACTCTGAAGTGTAAATTATAGTGCTACTTTAGACCCATGAATAACCCACTGGGCGTTAGCCCTAGTAAAGGGAAACAGGGAACCACACGAGGCAAAGAAAAAATCTTTTGACCTCGGTGGGAATCGAACCACGACCTCCGGATTAGATCTTCCGTCACTCTGCCGACTGAGCTACAAGGTCGCACAGAAATCGCCATGATAGGAAACAAGGCATGTTGTGGGTCAGCGGATTCTCTAAAGCACATACACGTCAATCTCCACTCACCGTCGAGAACGTCGAGTGGAACATTCTTTTCTCAAGTGAAGGCCTTCAGATAATGACGTCTCGTAACCTTCGGGAAAAAAAAATTAAGATGAGTATCATCTATGACTGGCTGACACAGCTATAAATTAACTCAGTCGAAATCCCGCATGTGCCAGAGCAGCGACTAAGTTGCCTCTACTTCGGTGAGCCTAGAGACTATAATTTATAGTCTTCATTATAATAAGCTAATCCTTCAGAAAAACTGCCTTGATTTTCAGCAAAACCATGTTTTGGTATCATGAACTGCTTGAATAACAGCATACCTGTATTAACGGCTTCCTTTGCGAGTTGAACAGCGATTTTCGATAAAGAAGATATCTTTTCAGCAGTCTTGATGGCTTCAGTCACAAGCTCTTCTGCGGGAAATACTTTGCTAACCAGTCCTACATGTTAAAAGGGAATTACATACATAAATTAATATTAAGTTCATTTTAAGGGCAAGTTTTAGTTAACGAACCGAGTGTTTACTGAAAACGAAGCTGAGCTAAGGCATAGTTAATTGAGGGAAATGGTTATGAAAACTTGGCAAAGTTCTTTTGTTGTAAGTTTTTGTTGGCTATTTTGGGGATTGACCCTGCACAAAACCTGACAAAATACAAAAGGGAGGTTACTGTGTGCCCATGAGACACCAAACCAACTAGAAGCATGTCGATTATGTGATTCATGCATAGTCCTGTGAGGAACAAAGCAACAAACAAAAGAGGCTGAGAGTCAAACGGACCTTCCTACTGTACAAATGATCTCAGGCCTCGTATCTCGCTATTGCTTCTTCTTTGACAGTTTAGCGCAGCCTTCCTAACCATTTGTCGCTCTATAACCTATGGTTAAGTCAAGTCAGTTTACGGCCCTTGTGTTATCGTATAAGTAAACTGCAATGTTGAACCCAACTGAAAGTCGGCCGACAATACCTTTTGGGAACTGTTCTTCACTTTTACCCAAATGTTTTTGTTAACCATACATTTTGTAACGCTCTCCAAAGGAAATGAAACATGTGTTGAATAACTGCATCAGCAAGGCTTGAAGTCACCCCGTACCTCCCGGCTTAACAATACAATGTGACTATATTAACGAGAATTGGAACCTGATTTGTGTGCATCTTCTGCTGAAATAGGATCCCCAGTTTAAATCATCTCCATAGCGAGTGATTTCACCCCACAGCCCTTGGGAGACGTTGAGTTCCACCGGCACCTAAAATATAAGGTCCAGTTACACTTCATAACTTGGACATTTTTCACACTGATTAAATAAATCACAATTTCTGGGCCTAGAGGAAAATGACAGTTATTGGAAGTAAAATTATGCCAGGCTCCAAATAGGAATCGGTTTTGTTGATTCTTCCTTAATAAAACCATGACTGAAGTTGCCATGCCACACACACAAAGCATGTCAATATCACAGCCATATTAACAATAAATATCCATGACAACTTCATTGCCGCTTTAAGTGTGTACCCCAAATTCTGGGTCGTTGAGTATTCATATATTCACGCTATTGCTCTTAATTATCACGTAATCATGGACGATGTTTTGCTGACAACAAGGTGATGTTTCCGAAGAGGCGCAAACTCTTTGATGTAGGTGAGATATTTTTTCTTTCATTGACAGAGAAGAAATAAAACCCTAGGGGAATAAGATGAAACAGCTTTGCGATGCATCTGAAGCTTACAAGCGTGTTAAAATAAAATTTGAATACAGAAAAAATGACAGAAACATGATCCAATATTTACGCTCTCTTTTAGGTAGCTTTAATTACAAGGATCGCATAGAGAACAATTTCTTGAAGGCTGTAAACGCTTTACAACTTTGAGGAGTAAAGTTCGAAAAATTCTATAAAATCGCTTTTTTAACCTTTCTGAGTCAACATTCAATCAAGAGAGGGAGGGTTTCTTTTTTCAAAGTAAACATAGGAGAGCACGCCCGCTTATCACCGCGGAGTATTTATCTTGGTACAAAGGAGCATCGTTTACAAAACTTGTTGCATGTGGCAATGCGACTTTGGCATTAAACGTTTTTATTGATTGATCTTTTTTTACCTTATTTCGCTTTTCTCTGTGTAAAGCTTTTCGACTGGATGGAACAATTTGAGCACAGAGAAGTAACTTTATTGAAGTGCACTCGCTTGAAAAGGAAACAAAACAAATGCGTTATTTCAGCTGATACACGCGATCAGCAAGCTTCATTGATTGTTTATCATGAAATAAAAACTTAGCTACACTGTAAATTGTGGTTGCATGGAAGAAAATTATAGACTTCCCCGAGTTAAAAAAAAAACAGACAATCAGGGTTTTTTAATTGAGCTTTCAATAACATGAAAAACGACAATGCTTGAATTAAACTGGCGGCAGCTTTACATGAAACACTCATTCAGCTTGTAAAAGCACAGGTAGCCCAAGCTCACTATTTGAGCATATATTAATGTATATATAAATATCAAAGAGTTCGGTTTTTAGAAAAACAATGTTTGACAACTGATATGATTATGTAAGAGATCGACCATCAGACCTTATCCACCATATGGGAGTTCGGTTGTAAAGTTAATAATTAATCGTTCTTCGTTATAAGAGTTTGTATGGAGAATATTCCTGTTGCTTATAAATGTATGAAATTCGCAATAAAGTTTTCCTTTTAACTCACCGATGTTGTCTCCTTGTCATTTCTTGTGATTTTGTAGCGTTTTAGGCCTCCTAGATGCAGTCCAAGGATTTTCTTGAGCAGCCGCTTTTTCCACCCCTAAAAGCGAAGCGAAGGTTGGAATCCCTCCCGAGACCGGTCTCGCTCTCGGCGGCGATAAATATCGTGAAATTCGCGCCACAGTGATTTTTTTCCCAAAAGCTGCTTCGGCGATAAATAAGCAACGTTATCCAGTTCTCACATCGCTGATTTCTAGTTTTTCGAGGATGTAAATCGCCGTTTGAGTGCACTATGCAACGGCCTGGCTATGCGCGGTCAAGGCAGCCCTGCAACGAAACCCAACCGTCAAGCACGATTTGAAATCCCGACCCGACTGGCATGGGACGTTTGTTCAATGACAATTGGAGACCAAGGGGAGACGGACGCAGTTAAATTGTCACTTCTCAAGTTGCCCGCGGAGCTAGTCATGCAAATC
Source organism: Platygyra sinensis (assembly GCA_019787425.1). Lineage (NCBI taxonomy): Eukaryota > Metazoa > Cnidaria > Anthozoa > Scleractinia > Merulinidae > Platygyra > Platygyra sinensis. The sequence continues at coordinate 31,071 of JAHPZR010005952.1, read as the reverse complement.
CGGAGGTAACATTACCGATCGCGTGATGACCTTTTGAAACGTTTGTCAGTGTTTCAAGTATCCCTGCTGCCGCGCAGTTGATCTCAACCATATACTAGTCTTGGAACATTGTCATTTATTTGCGCTTTGACTTCTTACTTAACAGTGGTACTTTTTTCTAAGGAACAGATGAAAATACAACGATACCTGTGGAATCCTACTTCGTGCTGTTGCTTATTTAGCTAATCAGTGCGTGAATAAACTTGGACCCTCCGACGTCATCCTTCGAAGTCATCATGTCTTCTCTTCGTAGTTGAAATCTTTTGTTTGTTTCTAATTTCGGCTTTTTAATTATATCAAACTTCAGTCATTGGTTTCACGCCTTCTCAATTATAGGAAACTTTCTTTCAGATCACAATGATTCGCGCCATTTCGATGGGACTCTGTAAAGTGCGGAAGCGGACGGCGGATGCGGACGGCGGACGGCGGACGGCGGACGGCGGACGGCGGACGTGCGGACGGCGGACGGCGGACGGCGGACGGCGGACGGCGGACGGCACAAAATGTTCCTGCACAAAGTGAACCTTCGCCACTGGAGATCTCCTTTCCGGCGAGCAATTCAAGATTCAAACAAGCTTTGGTCAATTCGCTTAAACTCTTTCTTCGTAATAACTTTAGTACAGAGTAAACAAGATTTGCTCTTTCGATCGACGCAGGAGAAACGCACACACGTTCGATTTATATTTTGGTCGAATTGGTCACGCCACTCCTCATTTTTGGCGCGAAACGCAAATGAAAACCCTTCAAGCGAGACAAGTCGACCTCTCGCGACTTCGTCGCTCGCTCGGCCGCTTCGCGGCCTAACATATTCTTCCCCTGAAATTCATGAGGTCGACTTGTGGCAAGTCATTAAAAAGAAAAAAAAACCGGAATTGCTGGGTTATTTGGCAAATCTCTGCAAGAACTTGTTTACTTTGCGGTGGAAATCTGTCATCGCGGGCCTTTTGCCTAGTGCGACCCCAGGTTTTTCGCTTTGGCAAAAACTTTGCGAATTTAACAGTGTGGGGCAGGCATATTTTCGAAAAGTCGAGCCAAACAATGGCAATTACATCGGCAACTGTGGACGCTTGTAAGCGTAACATGAAAAAAACGATACGCGCGGGAAGTTCAATTGTAGTTCGCGGTCTTTCATCGTGGACAAAGCTGGCTTTTTTTAGCCCAATGCTCACACATGAATTCCCATGACCCAGGCCTTAGAGTCCTGACGCAAGAATTCTTTGGCGACGTCGATTTCTTCCTCTGATCATGGCCGCTGTTAAAACCGTCAAACATTTGTCTGCCCATCGTTCGTTCAACAAGAAAAGACAACAAACTGCTGTAGTTTAAGCCGAACGAGCAGAAGAAGAATAACGGGAACTATGAGCACTCCTTCAACGGAACGCATTCTTGTTTCGGTTTAGATCGCGATCGATATTATGTCTTTCGAAAACACATGAGTAAACAACGTGATACCTAGTACGATTTTCTCCCACAAGTGCGACCCTCCGTTGCTGTCTGAAAGTTCTCCTTTCGGGTTGCGGAAATACTTGGAGATTTAAAAACGTATCTTGCAATAGAAATGAGCCAAAACAATATACTAACACATGGCAAATTATAGAGGTGTCAAACTCAACGAAGCGACATGCAGATAACAACGGAAATCACGCAGACCTATGACTTCTTAAAATTTGCCATAGCACGAGCCAACGGCTCTATTTTCTCTTTATGACATAATACGAAGTGCCCTACTTGAACAAGAGTGAGGCGACAAAAAGGTTGAGAGACCGAAAAGAAAACGGCAAATGTACAAATGCCACGAACCGTAGGAGTCGTGAGGCCTGTCAACCCCATTTTATACACAAATATGATACCTGTGATAAGAATCTACCTATTGTACTTGCAAATTAACAGTTCTATAATCATAGCCGGGCCCGGCGTCACAATATAGAATGCGAGTAAGCAACACGTCAGACACGTTCACGGTAAATGTCATATTTTGTCCCGAAAAAGCAATACTTGGAGACTTAAAAACAAATCTTGCAATAGGAATGAGCCAAAACAATACACTAACACATGGCAAATTATAGAGGTGTCAAACTCAACGAAGCAACACGCAGATAACAGCGGCCGGAAATCATGCAGACCTATGACCTCTTAGAATTTGCCTTAGCACGATCTAAAGGCTCTAGTTTTCTCCTAATAACACAATACGAAATGCCCTTCATAAACAAGAGTGTAGCGACAAAAAGGTCGAAAGACCGAAAAATAAACGGCAAATGTACAAATGGCACGAACCGTAGGAGTCGTGTTTGGCCTCTGTGTTATTTACCATCAAGAAAGAAAATGTTGGGCTCAGTTTTATGTCATTGTTAATTATGAGTTTATTATTTTAATTTTTATTTATAGAGTTATATATATATATATATATATATATATATATATATATATATATATATATATATATATATATATATATATATATATATATATATATATAATATATATCTGACTGTATTTTCAAAAACATGCCTGCAGTTGACTCTTAGTGTGTCCCAGTGGCCAGGACAGATCTGACCACCCCCCCTGGCTAGCTGAATACCCCCCACGCAAGCACGTGACAGGGACTGCCCTAGCAGGGTTACATGTCAACAAAAAACATTCAAGAAAGTTCAAAGAACTCGACAAACACAGTCAATAACAAAATTATTTAGCACTCAAATGGCCAGATCTGACTAAGTAGAGGTGTACGTACAAAACACCCTCCCACCCCCCCTGCTTTTGACAGCTGGCCCACAGCACGCTACCAGTAGATAGCCCATGGACTGGGCAATCCAGCTGACCCGGCCATGACGGAACCCCCCTAGCTTTAAAGACGCTGGCCAAGCCTGGATTCGGGCTGCGCCCGAACCCAGGCGAAACCCTACGGGCATGTTCTTGCGAATACGGTCAGATATCAAGTCCAAATAGCCTCCAGGAAGCCAAATTGTCTAAAAACTGGTCTAAACATGCACTTAAACTCACACCTGGTCCTCTCGGGGGCCTACTAGTTTACATTTGGCCTCAATAATGCCTACTAGTTTACATTTGGCCTCAATATCTGACTGTATTTTCAAAAACATGCCTGCAGTTGACTCTTAGTGTGTCCCAGTGGCCAGGACAGATCTGACCACCCCCCCTGGCTAGCTGAATACCCCCCACGCAAGCACGTGACAGGGACTGCCCTAGCAGGGTTACATTTCAACAAAAAACATTCAAGAAAGTTCAAAGAACTCGACAAACACAGTCAATAACAAAATTATTTAGCACTCAAATGGCCAGATCTGACTAAGTAGAGGTGTACGTACAAAACACCCTCCCACCCCCCCTGCTTTTGACAGCTGGCCCACAGCACGCTACCAGTAGATAGCCCATGGACTGGGCAATCCAGCTGACCCGGCCATGACGGAACCCCCCCTAGCTTTAAAGACGCTGGCCAAGCCTGGATTCGGGCTGCGCCCGAACCCAGGCGAAACCCTACGGGCATGTTCTTGCGAATACGGTCAGAATATATAGTATACTATATATTATATATACTATATTATTAATATATTATTATTTATTTATATATACGTCCGGCCGTCCGCCCCGTCCGCCGTCCGCCCGTCCGCGTTCCGCCGTCCGCCGGTCCGCCGTCCCGCATTCCGCCGTCCGCATCCGCACTCTTACAGAGTCACCATTGTCCGATAGCAACAGGAAATTAAAGTAAGCTACTTAAAAGCAAGTTACGTACGGACACTCTTATTAGTTCACACATCACCTATATCTTAATTTTTGAAATACGCCTTCCCGCATTTATTAGGGAAGTCATGCTAACGTCACTTTAGTTCAGTGTGATCAGATCCATTATAGAAGAAGTACGCTTTCGAGTTTTCGAATTTCCCTTTAGCAGAAGAACGCTTTCCTACAAAATGAATAAGAGGTGAAACCTGCTTGACTGGCTTCTTTTTTTAAATTGAAATATCTCTGACTAATAATATTTCGGTAATTATCGATCGGTAATGTTACCTCCGGATTTGCATGACTAGCTCCGCGGGCAACTTGAGAAGTGACAATTTAACTGCGTCCGTCTCCCCTTGGTCTCCAATTGTCATTGAACAAACGTCCCATGCCAGTCGGGTCGGGATTTCAAATCGTGCTTGACGGTTGGGTTTCGTTGCAGGGCTGCCTTGACCGCGCATAGCCAGGCCGTTGCATAGTGCACTCAAACGGCGATTTACATCCTCGAAAAACTAGAAATCAGCGATGTGAGAACTGGATAACGTTGCTTATTTATCGCCGAAGCAGCTTTTGGGAAAAAAATCACTGTGGCGCGAATTTCACGATATTTATCGCCGCCGAGAGCGAGACCGGTCTCGGGAAGGATTCCAACCTTCGCTTCGCTTTTAGGGGTGGAAAAAGCGGCTGCTCAAGAAAATCCTTGGACTGCATCTAGGAGGCCTAAAACGCTACAAAATCACAAGAAATGACAAGGAGACAACATCGGTGAGTTAAAAGGAAAACTTTATTGCGAATTTCATACATTTATAAGCAACAGGAATATTCTCCATACAAACTCTTATAACGAAGAACGATTAATTATTAACTTTACAACCGAACTCCCATATGGTGGATAAGGTCTGATGGTCGATCTCTTACATAATCATATCAGTTGTCAAACATTGTTTTTCTAAAAACCGAACTCTTTGATATTTATATATACATTAATATATGCTCAAATAGTGAGCTTGGGCTACCTGTGGTAAAGTAAAGAATCATCAATTAAATCTCTCTTTAGAGCTCATAGACTTCCTCCACAGTAATTAAACAGCAAAGGTCAAAGAAAAGTTCAAAGCCATTAGGTGATATGGACATTCAACACCCGTTCAAAAAATATCCTAGTCAGGACGTGGTCACGCATTAATTAACTATAATAATAATAATAATAATTTTATTGCTTCTATAGCGCACGATACATGGCCGCCACTCAACGAAAAAATTCTGTATTTGTAAATCCATGAGCTAAATCTACATACAATGCGAAGAAGTCAAAATCCATAAAATGTCCGCAGTGATTACTTCGAGTTCATTCACATGTTGCGAACAAAAGGATACCTTCACAAGTCCTTCATTCATGGTCACTTAAATTGCACTATTGTTCCAGTCTTTTGAAGTCGGTCGAGGTCTCTTTCCAAAATATCTCACCTTTTTCAAACCGACTAAATCCGAAATTATTCGAGAAGCTTTCGGATGTGCTACCAAAGCAATGCCCACAGGAATAAACTGAGCCTTCAAGCTACAACATCCAGCGGTATAAGCCATTTTAGAAAGCCACATTTAAAGCAGCATGAAGTTGTAATGTCTGCTGGGCCTCCCATACAGGCTGATAGTTTCTTTCTGTAGGTCTCCTTGCCCTGCCTGCTAAATTATTGTTAGTAATTAATAAACACGTCTTTACCAATGCAAGTAAATGATGAGGATGATGAGGATGATGATTGTACAATGATGATGATGAAGAGGAAGTAAAGTAAGGCCTAGCCTGTTCACAGATCTATCATCTTCAAGTTTCTTTCTTTTCCATGTATTAAAATGGCACAGTCCTACATGCTTACAATGCTGATTATAATCCATCAAACATATTATGCATGCAATGTCTGCAATGGGTATGGCTACACAGCACTCTGCATGGAAATGTCAACTACTATAAATTTGTTACTCTACATACATGAAAAGTTAATAAGAGATTTATTTGTGGGTCAAACCTGGAATAGTTCCAAGCAGAATCTCTGGTTGGCCAAACTTTGCTTTGTTTCCTGCATAAATTATGTCACACATCATGGCCAATTCACAGCCTCCTCCAAGCTATAGACCAAAAAAGGTTTCTCTGAGCTTTTCAGTTGCAATGCTGAAATGAATTATGTTAAGCCTCAACAGCATTATTGCATTTCAGATAAGTAAATGAGTCAATCAATCAGTCAAATAACAATTAATCCATAAAAAAATAAACTGCTCTATAAAACAATCATTTAAGTAATTACATTACATATTTACAGTTACAGAATTATTATTTTCAGTCTTACAGCAAATCCATTGACGGCAGCAATGACAGGTTTTTTGCATCTAGCCACACGGGTCCAGTGACTGAGGAAATCCCCCAACAGGCACTTCTGGAATGTTAAGTTCTGCATCTCCTTGATGTCAGCACCAGCTGCAAAAGCAAAACTTTGATATTACTATCCTTTAAAATCCTTCATAAATAGTTGTACCTAGGTGACTAAAATACATGTGTAGTAAAGAAATGTTAAAATTAAGCACTGAAAGTTAGCAAACACATGCATTAAATGGCTTTCTTGTTATTGTAAACTGGTTACCATGCCCCTTTTCAATTCAATTCAAGTTATTAGGTTTTATAAGTCTTAAAGGGAGTGTCTACATACTAGTGTAGTTTAGCAAAGATTTAACTATAACTTACCAGCAAAAGCTTTCTCACTTCCTGTGATTACAATGGCTCCAACAGTCTTGTCAGTTTCAAAGTCATCAAGAGCATCTGTAACTCAGACATCAGCTGATCACACAATGCATTCAGTGCCTTGGGTCGGTTGAGCTGAATGAAGCCAACATTTTGTTTCTCCCCTTCTTTTCAGCCTTGATCATCTCAAAATTCCTTGATGCTGCATTAAAAAGTTTGCTTTTTATCAAGAAAGGGCTACAAGCTTTATTATTGTACTCATCATTCAGCGACATCAAAGCAGTTACATGTACCACTAATATCTAAGGGAATGTTGGTCTCCAAAATAATCACAGGATGGTATAAAGAAGCAGGGCAAGAGAACTCCCTCATAACAGTGATGGGTGCAATTGCCATATCTTTTTAGGTGTTGACATTATATTTTGCTACCACTTTTCGAGGTTGTTGAGGACTGTTGTTACACAGTCATGGTACCTTTTTGGGAATGAACTCAGAAAAACAAAATATCTGACAAAGAAAAGTTTTGTTTACGTAAGAACTGTTAAATTTTTTGGATGAGAATGTATTTGCATCATGCCTACCACATGGCATTCTGTTAACTTTAGGGTTCTTTTCCAACTTTTACCCCTTTCCCTTTTTATGGGAGCCCCTCCTAAGCACCACTATGCATAGATCTATCCCCATCTATTCATACCTTCCCAAATCATCCCAGGATAGACCATTATTTACAACGTTGCTTCTTTCTCTATAAACATGGGCTGAGAACTTATTCAAGCTGTCATCCATTGGTCTTCAAAACTGAGACATTTTCTCGACGTTCGCGCGCTGGGGACACAAACTTGCCCGAAGTATCTAAATCATCTGTTTCCAGTGCAGCGATTTGACAAGATACATCTACGCCTCATAAGCGTGGTTTTAGGCTAATCTTGAAGAGTTCTTTTTGGAAATTTCCACAGATTTTTTCAACTTTTCTAATAGTGTCAGTAAAGTTGAAAGAAACTAGGGAAAGGGAGTCTGTTGAAACGCAATTTTCGACCTTGGGTCACATGGAAAAAATATATACTGCAGACTCTGCAGGCAAGACATGATGTGAAATGAACAGAAACTTACTTACCTGAGCAATAAGCTCGAACAAGATTGGAAGTCCGAGTTAACTGTGTTGATCGCAGGCCACATAATCCGCGTGCAACATGGAACAACCTTCTGGAAGCCATTTTGAACTCAAGTCATAAGCGGGTGGAAACTAAGCAGGGTCGGGGTGGGGGCGTAGAAGTCCCTCTAAATTTTTTTCACCCAATTAATTCACGTAATATTCTAATAAAAAGTGAACAGAATGGTTTCAAATAACAGTTGAGCTCAATTAGTAGCGATCCTTTTGTCAAAAAAAAGTTAAAGGACTTCTAAATTATTTTCATTGGTAATTATTTCCCTACCCGCTCTTTTAGTAGCCCGGCCGGAAACGAGATGAGCTTGGTAGCCCGGCCTGTGTGAAAGGTCGCCATCTTTGTTTTGCTTGAGAAGGAGTTTTATGCGAAACTACGTTCAGTAGTTCTTTGAAACGCAAGGAACCATGACTAGGCACGCCAAAAATTGTACTGCAGGAACAGTCTATACGTATCACGAGCGGAAAAAAGATACCCAAAAGTCTGGTTATGGTAGTAAAGCCGTGCGTTTGGGCAAAGATTCTGTGAAGAATTTCGACTGTTGTTCTTTAACTCTCCAGCCTTGTCGCGAACCTGTTGTGACACCAGACGGGTTCTTGTACGATAGGGAAGCGATTTTAGAGTGTTTGTTGCATCAGAAGACTGAAGCAGCAAGGAAGATGAAAGCTTTTGAAAAGCAAAAGAAGAAGCAAGAAGCTGAAGAAGCTGGGAAAGTGGAAGAGAAAGAGCGATCTAAGGTGGAATCGTTTGTGAACATGGAGAAACGTATCACCACAAAGCCAACAAGTGCGTTTACTGTAACAAAGAATGTCGCTGGACCTTCTGTTGTCATGGATGAACAACAGCCATCTACATCAACTGGTAAGTGTGAACGTGAAATATAACATACTTTACTTCTTTAATTCT
>JAHPZR010005952.1:0-2500 GCA_019787425.1 Platygyra sinensis | reverse complement strand
GTTTTTTGAAAACATAGATAGAGAGCAATTACATACCTAATCCCAGACAATAACCTCGAAAATGAGACCCCGCTTCAGCCGATCAGTTATTCGAAGCATCTAGTGCAGTTCATCTATTATGATGTCCTTGGGAGAGATCTTGAACAATGATTAATGCTGGAACCCAGGGTCTTTGTGCCAGTTCAACCCAAATGCTCTTTTCATACCATCTGAGTTACAGTACCCATAATTCATTAATACGTTGATATAGCAAACGTGATACTTTTAGTTTTTCAACGCCAACGTTTGTAACTTGATACTTTTGTTTTTCTCGCAAAGTTTGTAACACGATACCCTTGTTTTCTCAAAAACATACAAAGAAGATGTGCTCGCTTTTTTCCTGAGAAAAATGAAATAATGTTATTTACTTATGAAAAAATTGGAAGAGGAATGATTTTGTTTCAATCAAGAGGCAAATTTTCATATCATTGATAAACAATTATTGAATTTATGGAGAGCTCGGAAAAAATCCGAGTCCCAGATGGGATTTGAACCCACGAGCGCATAAGTCTTTAATATACGATAAACAATTACTAATTTAATTATCAAATAGTCACGTCGTGTCTCGGAATAGCACGATCCTATTAGGTTGCCACCGATGGTGTTAACAGTAAACCAGTTCAAAATACACAACGATATCGATTTATACAACCGAGAAGCGTTTCAACTTGACCGATCTCATGTCCTACATAGGTGAATGCGCCCCCTCAAAGACTGACTAAATTTATTTGCGGTTTCCGTGCATGAGTGCCACAGTGTCTACAGTAATATTTGATGCCGTTAACTCGGAAGTGTTTCGGGTAAATACATTTGTGAACTTCTTGTTCTCTTTCATAGGAGAGGAAATAAACAAGCGACTGAGAAGATCTATTCGTTTCCCTGTTTAAAGCTTAACAAACACGAAGTAGTTTGAAAACAGCACACGGCATTTTTGAACCGAGCAAGGGATGATTCCAAAAGATACGCTGTCACAAAAGCGTTCTTTGCACTAAAAGGGGGAACTGATATTACCCGAAATATGACTGCTATTGGCCGTTAAGACGAGAGTGTGGTATCGCACGCGTGAATCTGAACTCGAAAACGGATTGTATCATGCTGACAATGCTAGAGCGCATGCGTCTTACATACTGTGTTCAACCGCAAGGAAAAGCACTAAACGTTTGTGTATAATTGTGTATGAAATGCATCGACCCAACATATAGTTAACACAAACGCTAATCAATCTGCGCATCTGCGCATGCGCTTCGTGTAAATTGCTTTTGTTCTTAAGAGAATAGTACCACAAGGATAACAAGAGAATATTGGAACCATATATAGTTTTCTGATGTTACGAAAAAGGTTATGTAAGTATGGTACGTTTTACGTAGCAATCAAAGGTACCTACCCCATCCGCTCAAAACAAGGCTAATTAATTAATTGAAATTAATTAATTAAACAAACATTAAAGTTTACACCTTATTGCCATAGTGCCTTATGGCCTTATTGCCATAGTGCCTTTTGGATCATCCCTGCTCGGTTCAAAAATGCCGTGTGTGACTAAGTTTGCTAAGCTTTAAAACAGGGAAACAGAATGGATCTTCTCAGTCGCTTTGTTTATTTTCTCTCCTATGAAAGAGAACAAGAAGTTCACAAATGTATTTACCCGAAACACTTCGAGTTAACGGCATCAAATATGACTGTGAGACACTGTGGCACTCATGCACCGGAAACACGCACATTACATAAGTCGTGCTTTGAGGAGCGGCAGCATTTCACCTAATGTAGGACCATAATATCGGTGCGAAGTTGAAACGCTTCTCGGTTTGTATAAGAATCGATCAATCGTTGTGTATTTGTGAACTGGTTTACTGTTAACACTCATCGGTGGCAAACCATAATGAAGATCGTAGCTATTTCACGAGACACGGACGTGACTAATCTGATAATGTTAAAATTAGATAATCTGTTTTATCCGTATATTAAAGACTTATGCGCTCGTGGGTTTCAAATCCCATCTGGGACTCGGAAATTTTTCTTCGAGCTCGCGGTCCTCCATACAGTTCAATAATACTTTATTGTTTATCAATGATAAACTGAAAATATTGCCTCTTGATTGAAGGTGTTTACTTGAAAATCAACGTCCTCTTCCAATTTTTTTCATAAAGTAAAATAAACATTATTTCATTTTTCTCAGGATAAAAGGCGAGGCATATCTTCTTTTGTCTGTTTCTTGAGTAAACCCAGGGTATGCAATCGTTACCAACACTTTGCGATGTAAGAAAACCAAAAGTAATCACGTTACAAACGTTGGCGTTGAAAAACTAAAACCGTATCCGACGTTTGGTAGTTCAATGCATTGATGAATCTTTAGAATGAACGTACAATTCCACCGTAAAACACACGCACTAGTAAAATTTAAAAAACCGTCCTTGACAAACAGTAATTGTAAGTATATTTGTGGGCCTCTTACAGACTAACAAGT
>JAHPZR010005951.1:0-15036 GCA_019787425.1 Platygyra sinensis | reverse complement strand
TTGATATAAAATTTGATGTGCTCAGTGCAATGCCGTTATCAAAATAATATATACATGTTGCTGTGACGTCATTATGAGGTCATCTGTAATGGTAAAGTATTGTATTAAGGTCAGACATAGAGAGATTTTTGCCAAAGAACGATGCAATTTCTGTTTTTTCGTCAAAACATGACAACTGAAAAGTGAAACACTTGTAGCCATCATGTCATAGTGAGAATTGCGTTGAATGAAAGTGAGGTAGACACCCTTTGAACACTTTAAAAGAGAAAAAGTGGCGATAAACACCACTCTGAGGGCTAAATATGGATCCATTTATTAACGAGATACACCAGGTTTCGTCTTTGTATCGGAATTTCGGTGAGAAAAAAACACTTCCCACTTTTTCTTTAGTCAGGAATCACTCTGAACCACGCATTTGGTCGCTTTTGTAAAAATAAAGTTGCTATAGCTTAGATATATAAAGGAAATCGCTACAATTTGCATAAATAGCCTCCAGACAATGGGCGACAAAAGTAGTTGAGACACTTTTAGGAAAAGACGATTTTCGATTCTTAAACATTTGTTCCATTTTATTTGCATCTAGCGTTAAATCTCCGATACCCCCGGCCCCCCAATTCAATGTTGTGTAGGCGTTGTGGTCTGTGCAATCGAAGAAATAGAAAAATCAACATTGTTGTGGGGGAAAGGGGGGGAATGTTTCCAAGACGCAGAAAAATCGAGTTTTAGTGCCAAGTGTATCAACACTTTTGTCGCTCATTGTAGACTCGGCTAGGTGAAGATGCTTTTCCCCTTGAATTAAACAACGACAACAACGAAGAAATACTTGGAGTGAAGACGATGTTCCCATGCCATGCGATTGAATTGTAGATTTTTCGAAGCACTGAAGACACATTTTGTCATTGTTTCTTGAACATTTTTAACTAGGCCGTTTTCAGCGAGCCTCGGAAAATTTGTTGCTCATTGTAGTTCAGCCAGGCGGAGCAATGTTTCCGAGCTTGGTTCCTTAACAGTACGTAAATCGAAAAAATGTTTGAGGGCTAGAAGACCTTCGCCATTAGGGATGACGGTGTAAAGAGATGTAATATCCATAGTGAAAATAAGTTTGCCTTCGCCCAGGAAATTGAAATCACGAAAAATTTGGAGTGCGTGTTGACTGTCTTTAACATATGACGGTAAAGATCTGACGATAGGTGCCATAATTTTGTCTAAATAGCTAGAAATGAGTTCGGTAGGGCAACTACACGCGGAGACAATAGACAATTACTTCAAAATGATCCCGATACTGGTAGAATCTTTTCGCAACCGCCATTAATTTCATTTAAACGCGACAAAAACATAGGTAACTTTTTAGTCAGAAGTTCTTTCCAAACGAGTGAACAACCCGGTACTTTTAAATGTGCACGCGCACGATGCAAAACATGTCCTTTCATTTGTAACGTTGAGAAATTGTCGGGGCCCAAGCGATCTATTAAAATCACTGATCGTTTTACCTGTACCTCGGCCAATGTCATCTACTGTATAACTTGCACTCTCTGCAAAAAGTTATATATCGGCGAAACAGGTAGACGACTAGGCGACCGATTCCGAGAACATCTTCGCGACGTTGAGAAAGACGACAAAAACGCATCTAAACCGGTCGCTAGACACTTTAATCTGCCGAATCATTCGAAGCAACATATGGCGGTCTGTGGCCTCTCCCTACATCAAGGAGGCACAGAAAGCCGCAAAACTCTAGAACAAAAATTTATTTTTCAAATCGGCACTATTAATCCTCACGGTATCAACGAACGCTTTTCATTCAACTAATTTATTCTGTTGTTTTTTCACGTTGCCAGGCACCAACCAATAGCGTAGCTCCATATTTCTCTATATAAACCACACAACCCACAATTCCTCGATTCGCTCCGACGAAGGGCTAGCGCTCGAAACGTCAGCTTTCGAATCTCTTTACGGTGGCTAATTCACATTAACAACTCAGTTGATAAAACCAAATTACTCTTTTGCATATCTGTTTTAACGTAGCCAAGATTCATTAAACATTTCTTCGCCTAGCAGTTATAACAAAAGATTCACACTTCTCCCGGCCTACAATTTTACCCACGCCAGAAGAATCATAACTATTAGAACTTACCATTTGACTTATAAAGAAACATCATTTTAATACATAGTACATTTTGTGTGTATTCGCAGGTAAAAAGAGACAATGCGTCAAAAGAAAAAAGGTGTTTTCCAGTTCTTCTTCCTCTGAGGAAGATAAAAGTACAACGAAACTATTAGGTACACTTAATAGTTTAAAAAAAATCCTGTGTTAAGCCATATGTTGAACATTTTAACTAACAAGTGTATTACGAGAAAGCATTAACTCAAGCTTGTTCCTTGTGGTCAGATCTATCAAGGTTATGCTGCAATAAAAGTCTCTTTACAAGTATCAGTCATGACTGTTTATAATTTAAGCAGTAACAAACATCAGTTTTTATGGATTTATTTTCGTGTAGAGAATCAGAATAGCACTTCCTCTTCTCCTGATGAAGATAAGAGTACAGTCAAGCAACCAGGTACGTGCAAGTTAAATAGGCTTGTGTTATGAGTTGAAACACTTGACCTTCACTTTGTTAAAATTTTCCAGAGAGTATTTGTACAGCGTCCTCTAAAGAGACACTTCTATTTTCATGATCATTGTCTTGATCGTTGTCATTATCATTATCATTATCGTTATTACTATCATTATCATTATCATTGTCATTACTTATGTTATTTCAGACTATTATTACTGACTCGCCTTTTTGTAGTGCTGATTAATAGCATGTTTGGATTATATCATTTTTCTGTGCAAGATATTTGCATGGTGTGATATTACCTCTCCATGCTTTTTAAGTTGGTTCTCAGTAGTGAAAAATTATTGAGAGGGCCGCTCTTCAACATGATATTTCACAAAAAGGTGGAGTCATAAGCGCTTACACCCTGCATATTATACCTCTCTCCTTTCTCTATACTGTGTAGATATTTAGGTAAGTTTTTTTTAAAGGTGAGCGGTTTCGTCGAAAAGAGGTTCCGCTGGACGTTGAAGAGGATAGTTGCGTAGAATCACCTGAAAAAGACGTTTCTTCGTGCGATGAGGAAAACTCGACAAGAGGTAACAGCACTACGATCATGACAGCAACGCCGTTTGCAGGGGGTAAGGAAGTAGTCCCTGAAATTTTAATTTACATAAGATTCTGTGGTAACTTCGCTACTCATCGGAATTGCCACCCGTTCTTTATGGACACCTTTATCTGTTCAGGCTGTTGCTACATTTGGAATTGCTTCCAAAGTTGTGACTTTCATATTATGGTACATAAGAAAAATGAAAAAGGCCATTCATCTATGCCATTTAGCAAATTGACGTCATGAGTTTTTTATGCGTCTAAGCTCTTATTGATGATAGATTGCGTCATAACATTGTCAAAGTGGGTATGGAACCAGGAGCTGCAGGTGAGTGGTTCCGCGCTAAACTGGGACAATGTTGTGACGTAATTTATCTTCAATAAGAGGACAGTCGCATAAAAAAATCGACGTCAATTTGTTTTTTACAATAACAAGATCCCAAAGTGGTCAAATGCTGGGATTAAATGAGGGGAAAAGACGTCGTAAAATTGCCGTAGACAAAGCTAAGTGAATTTAATTCAAAGTGACACGAACATTGTCAATAGCGTGTTCTCGCTTTTTGATTGGCTTCTAAAGAAAGTCAATGAAATCCCATTGGTTAACGTTGTACTGTTGACAGCTTGCATAAAATAAAATTTTATCTGTCTGTTCTCTTACTGATGAATTCTAGTTACTTCAAATGAGGTTAGCACAGTGAAAAAAAATAATGTTGTAAAATGATCATAAGATTATTAAGCTTTTTCTTTATTGTTAGACTACTTATGCTGACAATTGGATTACATATAATTGGTGCTCATAAGGTTGTGAGAACAATAGGTGTCTCCTTGTGTGGGAAATCTGTAATGATACCAAGTTGGAATATCGAAGAAACTAAATTATTATTCATTCAAAATATTTTCCCGTTTCTGATTGGTTAAAACCACACGAATAATTCACCATAACCAGCTGCTGTTCACCAAATTTGGAAAGAATCTTCGTCATATTGAATCAATGACGTCAAAAGTGCAGCCCGCTGCAGATTATTGAACCGTTGCGGACTGCTTTGTTTCCTATCGTATGTCAAGAAATGTTCATCTCTGCTCATTAATTTTCATTCTATAATCAACCACGCGTTCATCAATGCGATACGCGTATTTGTTTTCCGTCCGCGAACGCACTTCATTCCACAGGTTCGGACTACAGATAATTCTGCTTTTTCGTTGAATGCACGAGTCAAGCTGAAACGTGGATTTCAAAAGTTTATCGTGTTGATTCAAATGCTTACTATTAATTGATGAATGGCATTTACGTTCTTAAGCTGCTAACTCATGTTCAGCGGTACTGTTTCAAGCCACCAGCAAAATCTCACAGAATAGCAGTAGACTGCAAAACAGCCATATTTTTGCGTTGGTCATGAATGCGAACGTTTGGCTTTCATCGTTCCGCTATTATACTGTACTCACCTTGACAATCAGGTTGTCATTTCTTTTGTTTGTTTTTGTGACATGTTGTAAAAGATAGACCAGATTAGAGTTTGTACAAAGTGATCTGGATTTGTAAAACTTGGATTCAAGAAAAGTGGATCTGTCAATCGGAGTCGTAGTCAGAAGCGCAGAGGCACACGGCGTTGTGATATAGTGAAAACAGAGTTTCGATTTTGCTCATGACTCTGTCACTATGATCTAGCAGGAATCGAAAGAACTGAACCAATCACAATGCATCGAAACGAGCCTTGTGAAGCTCAATTGTACCTCTGAATTCCACTTTACACCGAAATAACGACTCCTAGTTTTGATATTTACTGAGTCATGTAAGTGCTATTACGACCTCGCTAAATGAAACCAAGCCCAGAAAGGTGTTTTGGTAAGACATGGACATGTTCATAAACCGTGGATTTGTAAAAATTGGATTTGTAAACATTGATTTTTACAACCCGGACCATGTTTTCCAAATCTATTCTAGTTGCAATTTTACAACATGCTGCGTTGTACAGTGATCAGAATGTTTACGTTACTGTCTTTATCGCTCAGATTTGCCAGTAGATTTTAATCATTTCATAACGTAGATAAACAAGATGTATCAAGTGTTGTATCTAACTTTTGGAAGAGGTTTAACTTGTAGAATGGATTTCTGGAGAATTGCCTCCCACATAGAGGGAAATGGTTAAGAACCCATTAAACATCGAAGAAGCAAACACTAAAACAAACAGACTAAGATTTATGTTGGAAGGTTCAGTTTTACGCTCACTGACTATGCACGAATTACATAATTGAGATGCTTCTAAGTTGGTTAGTTGTATGAGCACACATAACCACCTTTTGTATTTTGCCGGGTTTTGTGCAGGACCAACCCCCAAAATAACCAACAAGAACAAACAACCAAGAACTTCAGTTTGCCAGGTTTCATAACCATGCCCCTCTATTAGCTATGCTTTCCATAAGGATTCTTTAGTGTTTTGGTGTGTGATACTTTGTCTCGTTAATTTCACGCCTCGGGGAACAATGAGGGTCTCGGAGAAAAGCGGGGCCAGTCATTAAAGAGCCCTAGTCAGCCATACTTTGTTTTTGTTTATATGCGAGAGTTATTGATTTCGAGCATTTGCAAACGAAGGAAATCACTATGAAACTACTAAAGATTTAATTAAACATACTTTTTGGAACACAATTTACAGTAAAGCAATAATCTTTTGGATCTCCATGCTATATCAAGTACCTTCGATGGCATTGAAAATGGCGGAGGCTGACTAGGGTCCTTTAAGTGCTTTATTATCTGTGGGGCAAAACAATTTTTAAGCGGGAGCTTTCACTGGCGCAAATGTAACCATTCAGAATGGTGAAGATTTTACTAACGTTTAATTGAAGGGTTAGTTTCATTTTGTATTTTGGATCATTTTCATGACGTATTTTGTCGGAAATTTTCTTTGGAGGAAATTATAGTTGTGCTTTGTTAACGTATGTTTCTTTGTTTTTTGTTTTTATCCCCCTGTTGAATAATGTCTAATCTTCAAGGAAAAATAGTAATTATTGTTTTCCCTCAAGTTTTAATGTTTCCCCGACATTGTCTCTAGAAACGGCGAGACTTAGGAAAACCAAACTTATCATTTCTCTTTGGGCTAGACATGCAGTGGATACTTTTATTAACCAATTCCTTTGATGTCAAAAAAACATCCACTGGACGGAAAGGCTTAGGAAAATAAGCTGGAAAACGCCCTTAAACTCGTATCGAGTAAAATCCCGGCTCGGATGGGAAAAACCTCAAACAGTGAAAGTTGACAGGTTTGGTCCGTCATAATTACATCACCTTAGGTACTCGGCGAAAACTTTCTCTGAGGGCAGAACGTGCAGGTATTGATATTGTTTACTGTACAGATTAAAAAAGCTAGTTTCCCTTTTTATTACCACTGAGAAAATAGAGATGATAAATTGGACTTTGCTATAACGTGAAAAACGAGAGCTCTTGTGTTTTTCTCCTCTATTATAATGCAGTTTGGATCAGTTTGATGCATGTCAGATTAAGGGAAGTGAGAACTAAATCCCCTAAGAGAAGTAAAAATCTGCGTAACTCTTATCAAATAGGTCTTCCTAATTGAGCAATTGATTGTCCAACAAGCACGATTTGAGTGTATTGACGTGCCCCTATACACACTGTCCAACAAGTTCCCACAAGTGAGGTGTTTTGCCATGTGTACCCATAAGTACCGTCTCAAGATTGAATCCTCACAAGTCGGGTGTGTAGCTATGTGTACCCATAAGTACTGCCCAGAACACAGTCCCCGCAAGTAGGCAGAATTCTCTGTGTAAAATGTCCCCACAACAATGTCCCCACAAAAAATATTGGCCTTTTTCTAATTTCGAACAGATGTTTTAAGAGGCCAAGAAGTCAGCTATTAAATGCCCCAGTATCATTTTGATAACTGCTGTGGAAAAGGGTGTCCTCACAACTAGGGTCTGAAAATATGGTCCTCACAAGAATGCAGGGGCGCGTATGTATGTGTTTGTGTTACCTTACTTGTGTTTTGTTACCTTAGCGGTGTTTTTGTTACCTTAGTTGTGTTTTTGTTACTTTAGTTCTTTCTTTGTTACCTTAGTTGTTTTTCTGATACCTTAGATGCGTTTTTGTTACCTTAGTTGTGTTTTTGTTACCTTCGTTGGGTTTTTGTTACGTTAGTTGTGTTTTTGTTACCATACCTATGTTTTTGTCACCTTAGTTCTCTTTTAGTAACCTTAGTTGTGTTTTTGTTACTTTAGTTATGTTTTTGTAGCCTTAGTTGCGTTTTTCCTACCTTAGTTGTGTTTTGGTTACCTTAGTTGTGTTTTTGTTACTTTAGATGTGTTTTTGTTATCTTAGATGTGTTTTTGTTACCTTAGTTGTGTTTTTTTCACCTTAGTTGTGGTTTTGGTACCTTAGTTGTCTCTTTTCTACCTTAGTTGTGTTTTTGTTACCTTGGTTGTGTTTTTGTTACCTTGGTTGTGTTGTTGTTACTTTAGTTGTGTTTTTGGTACCTTAGTTTTGTTTTTACTACCTTACTTGTTTTTTCGTTACCTTAGTTGTGTTTTGGATACCTTACCTGCGTTTTTGTTACCTTAGTTGTGTTTTTGTTACCTTAGATGTGTTTTTGTTACTTTAGTTGTTTTTGTTACTCTAGTTGTGTTTTCGGAACGTTAGTTGTGTTTTTGTTTTCATACCTATGTTTTTGTCACCTTAGTTGCCTTTTAGTTACTTTAGTTGTGTTTTTGTTGCTTTAGTTGTTTTTTTGTAGCCTTAGTTGCGTTTTTCCTACCTTAGTTGTGTTTTGGTTACCTTAGTTGTGTTTTTGTTACCTTAGATGTGTTTTTGTTATCTTAGTTGTGCTTTTGTTACCTTATTCTGTTTTTACTACTTTAGTTGTTTTTATGTTACCTTAGTTGTGTTTTTGATACCTTACCTGCGATTTTCTTACCTTAGTTGTGTTTTTGTTACCTTAGATCTGTTTTTGTTACTTTAGTTGTTTGTGTTACTCTAGTTGTGTTTTTGGCACGTTAGTTATCTCGTATAGAGTTGTGTTTTTGCTTCATATCTAATGTTAGTCTCGGCGTTCTTTGATCTGATATAACACTTTCAATAAGTTGTGTTTTTCGTAAAACATAACCTTAAATTGTAGTCTAAGATTTTTTCTCTAATAATTATGTTGTGCTTGGTGATAATCTTAGCTCTGTGGGTATTTTGTTATCCATAGTCCTGTCGTTGTTGAGTTATTTAGTGTGTTCTTGTCTTACTCTTCCTAGTTGTGCTTTTTCAGATTAATTTCCTCATAGTCTGTGTCTTTTGTCTTATCTCAGTTGTGTTTTTTTTATACCTTATACGTTTTAGTTCTTACCTGAATATTTGACGTTGGAAGTTTTTTTTCTTAAACATTTTAGTCCTGTGCCGTTTTTGTTTACTATTATTTGATTTTTATTTTTTTGTAATATTGCCTTAATGTTGTGATTATTTTGCTACTCTTAGAATGTGTTTTTCTGTATATCTTAGTTGTCGAGTTTTTGTAATGTGAACGTTAAGTTCCATTTCAATGTCTACCATAGTCTTTCTGCCTCTTTCTAATTCTTAGACTCTGCGAGTTTTTCTTATCTTAGTTGTATTTGTTTTTACTTATGTGTTAGCTGTGACTATTTTTTGTATCTTAGTTGTGTTTTAGTTGATCAATAGTTGCAGTTGTCTCATCGTCATTAGTTGTTGTTTTTATTATCTTGTTGTGTTTTTGTCAATATCTAGTGCTGGTTCTTGCTTCTCTTATGTTTCGTTTTTTATATCTTAGTTGTGTTTTGTTATCTTAATTGTAGTTTTGTCCGACTCCCTTAGTATGTTCCGCAACACCCATCTTAGTTTGCCCCCCCTTGTTTTTGTTATTTTAGTGTGGAGATTTCGTAATTTAGTTGTTACTCCATGTTTTTCGTTATTTAGTTATGTTATTTGCGTATCTAGTTCTGTTTTTCTATCTTACGTTGCACTTAATATGCATATTTGTTGTGTGTTGTTTTGTTATCTTAGTCGTTTTTTTTTGTTATTTTAGTTGTGTTTACTCTCATCCTAGTATGTTGTTTTTCTTATCTTTGTAATCTATGTTTATCATCATTAGTCTGTGTTTTTACTCATCATCAGTTGTGTTTTGTTTATTATTGTCTGTAGTTTTTGTTATCTTAGTTGTGTTCTTTTACTTGTTTTCATATTTTTGTTAGCGTTTTTGTTAAGTTCCTTCATGTATGTGTTTTGTTATGTTAGTTGTCCGTCGTACGTTATACATTAAGTTGAACGTTTTTTGTTTACACTGTCACGTTGTGTTAATTAAATTCACTAGTAACGTTGTGTTTTCGCATATCTGAGTTGTGATTTGTTTTGTCTTAAAGTTGTTTTGTTTTTTCAATCTTCACATGTACTTGTTGTTTTTGTTATTAGTAGTAGAGATATTTAGCAGAAATTATCCCGTTACTGTTCTATGTGTAAGTCTACGGTAGATCTTAGGTAAGTCATTCATATTCACAACTGGCCTTAGGATAAAATGCGTTCATGCCTACTCATAAAGTGTCTTTCCTCCATACAATGAAGTTCTAGGGTATAAGTGCCTCTCCTCTATACTAATAAGCGTCACTCTTGAGCACAATACAGACAATACACTTGCCTGGCTTGCCAGATAATAGTTAACCCTTGATGGTCGCCAATCCACAACTCTATCTGTGTCAAAATAAAAGCGCGGGCAGATTTCGAAAAAGCAGTATCTCACTTAATTCAACTTGACCCTCGCCTGGCAAAACTTGAAAACTATTCGAATTTTTACGAAAACGACTTCCTTACCGTTTGCCATGGCTTTTCGCCTCAACGTTGTTGAACTTCTTTCAAGCTCTTTTGGAGCGCTGTTCCCTTCGATCCCAAGCATGACAGATGTTAATGTGATCTGTTTGACTACCAGATGATGTGGATAGGCACAAATGGCTTTATGCGAGGTTGACAGACAGAATTGATCTCAAGAACCTGGATGTAAGTTTGAAATACTTCGCTCGATCTTGTTGTTTTAATTTTTTTTTTAACCCAACAGTCTGCACCTTATAAACCAATTCTCTTTTGTCTTTTCAGACTCCATCGATCCTAACGAAGATCCTTTTGCCAGCATCTGAGTTATTCCGAAAACACGACAATGGTAAAGTTGAAAACGGTTAACTTTCCCCTTATCACACCGACGCCCACTGAGAAAACAAGCGTCCGGCGAGTCGAAACGCTTATTTAAGTTTACTAGTTGATTTCTAAACTTTATTCTTCTCATAACTATTTGTTACAAGCGTAAACACTAACTTCTTGCCTCATTCAAAAACATTTGCTTTAAATATACCGTTAAAAAGATTCAATTCTGCTTCTTTGATCACAGTTTATTCCTCTTTTATCATAGGCCTCCCCCGGCAATGAAGGGCTTCCGACTGAAAAAAAGTCGGAAAATGAATTGACTTTTCTCGATCTCCGGTTAAGTTATTTTGGGTTTGTTAACAGTATATTGTAGCACAGCAAACAGACTCCGATGGTAGCTTAATACGCGCCGTTACGTTAAGTGTAATTATGGCGCTCCTGTTACTTGCACTAAATTACGCATCAAAAAAACACTTCTAACCACTTCCGTTCACAACAACAATGAAATTTAAAAGCGATGTTGTTCCGTTGAAAGTTTAATTTACTTCTAACCAGTTGAATATAATCGGAATTAAAGACAACAACTAATCGAAAGGAATCTTTGCCTCTAAAGTTTACGATCCAGCAAGAGCTACACCAGCTTGAGGATAACAGAAACGCTCCAGGCACTATTAACCATGTGGTTTCATTTTCTTTTTAACATTTTACAGTTTACAAGTTCTAGACTAATGAATAAACATAGTGCACGTATCAAGACACAATGCGTGAAAGGATTTAGTTATATTATATTTGAAAAGTAATTCATCTTTTGCTACTACAGTTGGTTTGATTTTTGGAAAGTCAGAATGAGTGATCTTCACACAGTTAAAACTTTTCCATTAAGCAATTGGAAAGAAGAAGAAGCCGTGGAAAATAATCAGCAGGCTCAACAGGATTCAAACCCGTGACCTACCGCTCGTCGGTGATACACTAGTGCAAATGCTCTAACGCAAACTGAGATATGAAAGCCACACTATTGGCGAGCTGTCGGAGGTCAATTTTATTGGAGTCATATCTTCCGTGCAGTGAAGATGATCGTGAAGTATATACATAAAAAAATAATTCATATTGTATGCGGTTGCCTGATGGGAAAGTGGAGGCAGTGCGGCATCGCAGTAAATTGAACTGTATAATTGCACTCGCTCTCTCACAATGTGTGGCTGGCAATGAATCACTCTGCACTTTCATTAGTGGCAGAGTAAAGTAATTCAATACATTTCAATGATATTTTGCGAATGGTTCTGTGACAAATAAAACAATGTTTCACTAGCAGATCACTGAACACTGGTTAGGGTGGTTAAATATCCCAAGCTTATTTTAAAAGGGCTAGGAAGCGACAACCTCTCTGCAATCACCATCATGCTCTTGCTTGCTTACAGGCCTGGGGGCCATTCTAATAAGAGACAAGCTGCCAGATAATAAAATAGATGCAATTACTCTATTTCCAAAGAGTAAATCCGCGCTATATATGAATTATTTTGGAGGATGATTAAACGTCCGGCACTTCGTATCTTGCATTGTCCTCATAGACCTCAAATGATTGCACTGATGATGGTTTGTTTCCATTAATATCTAGGTCCTGCAATAGGTATTAAATTTAAAAGACTTTATTTTGAAGGCAATGTACATGAATAACAAACAACTATGACTACAGTTGAAATTTTTAAGTTCCAATTTATAAAACTTGTGCTCTCTACTTCTTAAAATATCTGCCATTTACCTAACAAAGCATTAAATTGGTTCAGTAGATTCTAATAACATGATTATCACAATAATCGAATATACTTTTCATCAAACCATTATAGGTGGAACTATGGAACTGACAACATGTTTCTTTGAATTCAAATGTCAACCAACCCACACCCAACCACACCACAACTTACTGACGGACATTTGAACTATTCAAATTAAGACTTACATACCTTGGGCAAAGTGATTGTTCTTTTGTTCAACAATCACATGATCAATTTCCGGCAGCAACACAAACACTTGTAAGGATGCAGACAATCTGGTGTTGCTAGCTTGTTGCACCGTTGAAAGCACAGCACATGTGAGGAAGCTGCACTAAAACGAAAAATCAAGAAAATACCACCAAATTCAATGGAAAATTGTGATGTTAGATTAGCACTAATTTTTGAAAAAAGAACCGGACAAAACAAAAAAAAAATTGCTACGTACCTTATATTTCTTTGGATGTTTGGTGCCTCTGTCATGAAAAAATCATCTTGCCCTAAGAACACACCCCAATTCCAACTGGTTTCACGTTTATATAGAAAACACGAGCCGTGTGAAATCTTTTTCAGACGCATTTTTTTTCAAACTTCGCCGTGCTTTCTTCATTATTCAGAAGGAAAAGTTCCTTAAAGTACCGGTTTAAAGAAAAAGAGCGCTTCAAGGCCGAAGAAAAGAGCGAGATATGTCCACGTATCGCGTCCCTCAAGTATGGCGCCATTTTGCTGAAGTTCGATGACGTCCCTATATATCCAGTTCTGGTTGTGGCCCGAGACTGTAGGTGGTTTGGCGTGATCAGAAATCCGATTCCTATCCTTGAGACTATGTCTCTTTGGAGATAAAAAGTTGGGACTTCCTAGGCGTTTTGCTTCAGCGGTTTGTGATCAGAACTTCTGAATGCTTCTTTCCAAGGACTATTGTTGTCGGTGGATTAGAAAATACTGAATCTTCTCCTAAGTGTCTTTTGATAGATCTCGAAATTTTTGATACTTGTCGTCTTTATAGGGGATCGAGATTTCTGAATCTTTTGTGTGTCAATGTAGGGGATCAGAAATTCTGAATCCTTCGTTGCGTTCTATTGGGGATCAGAATCTCGGAATCTAGCCTATTCTGTGTTGTGTGGCGCGGATTCAGAAATCTTTTGAAATTTCGCGACAGGACAATAGAAATTCCGAATGGGAATAGAGAATTGCTTGGTAAGAATTTTTTTGATTCCTTGCAAGACAGGAAAATTTTCATGTGAGTTTTAACACCATTTTAAGATTCAGAGGATATTGTAAGAATCATATTGGAGTGAAAAAAAAAAAAATGGATTTCCAGATATCAAGCTCTACCCCGTTTACTTAAGTTCAAGTTCTTGCACACACTTTCCAGGAGGAAACTTTCCCATCCTGAGACGTAAAAATAAAATATTTCTCCGAGGAAAGTTTTCTAATTTTACACCGAAGAGAACACAAAGCAGAGAGCAGCCATTTTTGAAGTGATTCTTAGTAGTTGATACTGACATTTTATCAAATACGGAACACCACATCTTAGTTTGGAAGGCGCGGTAATTACCATGAAGATCAATGATACTGATCCTTAGGATAAATTGCGTGACGGGTCGATGGACACATCCCTGTGAATAATTCTGGAATACGGCCGGAAGGAGGCAGAGCAGCGGTTCGAGCAAATACACCAAACGCAGGGTTTACTTCAAGAATGATGCCCGAACTATGAGCGTTTCTAACATCTTCTACTTCCTGCCTACAGGAAACAAGGGGCCTAAGAGTCTTTTACCTGGACCATTAAAGTGGTATCAAGCGGTCCTTAAAACTGATCCAGACACAAAACCAGGTATGAAAACACTGCGTAGGTTATGCATGATGAAGAAAATGGATTCAGCAGAACGCCGAAGAAGCAGCAATCCCCTTCACCAATATAAATAAATAACGCAAACTCATCTTATTAAACAGAATCCGCTCCGATTAAATACCGAGGACATATCTGCGAGAAAAACTTCGAGTGACAATGAAAAAGAATGCAATTGAGTCACACACTGCTCAAGGAAAAAGAAAATACCACGAAACTCTAACGGTATGGCCCCTGGTTATTTCCTAACAACACGTAATCCTTACATGTCGGACTCGTTCTTTGCTCTGAAAAATTTCCGAAGACGCTTTAATAAAGACACAGAGCGTATTATATTTACAAACAATAAAGAAAAACAATATCTGCTTACAAAAAATTTGATTTGTGACCCGATTATAAGTCTAGACGAGTGCTAACTATGTTATCGGATTTATTTTTTTTTAGCGCATGCCTATGGATATGAGCATGTGCTACATTGTCGGAAATTGGCCAACAGTGATTTGGATATGCCAGAGTAAGCGTTTATGTCTTTTAACCCAACAGCTATTGACGTTCCGTAATGTTTACTGATGCTAATAATACCACCAGTAACGTATGCTATAAAATCACTTAAACAATGTACATTTTTATTTGCATTCAACCTTGAATCAAAAATAAACCGTTGAAGTCAGAATAAAAATAAATAAATGTTTTCTCAAGTAGTTTCGACCAGTCATTCGTTGGGAAACCAATCCAAATTACTTTGTGTTGTCTTTACTACAGTTTACACTTCGAATGGAAACCAAAATGTTTACCAAATCTTGGAGTGTTGTTCTTACTTAAGCGCACAAAAAAGATTTTAAAACTGCACGCCCAAATTCTCCTTACACTGATTTGAAAACAGTCAAGAAATATGATTGCTCTCATCACATGGTAAGATAAATTGGTGCTTTTTTTTTTTTTTTTTTTTATCGACTGTGTATAAGCAAGCTCCAACAATCATGAAAAAATCTGTTGGAAAGTTTCTTTCTCGGCTCTCAAGTGTAAACATTTATGGCTTGTTCCTATTCTAAATCAAAGAATGTCAGGATCTTTTCTGTAATAATTAATTAAAACATAGCGTGAATCTTGGCTAAAAAATGTCTTTTTCGGAAGCTAACT
>JAHPZR010005949.1:20000-44253 GCA_019787425.1 Platygyra sinensis | reverse complement strand
AGGTTAACTATATTTATGCAATCCCGTGTCCCACTGGGCCCCGGTAAGTTCCACATAGTGGTTCTAGTTTGTTATTATCTTTGTGCGAGCTGGCCGTTTTTGTCAAGGCGCTACTTGATGTGATCCTCAAGGCACATGCTTCGTTCATTTCTGTAACTGTGCTATTAGCCACACTTTCAGTAGCTCAAGCAAAAAAAAAAACAGTGTATTGATGTTCAGGTCGCTTTATGAATGATTTTGCAGATATTTTATGTTGCCCCAACTGTGTCAATTTACAGAGATTATATGGTGCTCCGACTATGTCAATTTACAGAGATTTTATGTTGCCCCGACTATGTCAATTTACAGAGATTTTATGGTGTCCCGACTATGTCAATTTACAGAGATTTTATGGTGCCCCGACTATGTCAATTTACAGAGATTTTATGGTGCCCCGACTATGTCAATTTACAGAGATTTTATGGTGCCCCGACTATGTCAATTTACAGAGATTTTGCAGAGATTTTACGGTGCCCCGACTATGTCAATTTACAGAGATTTTATGGTGCCCCGACTATGTCAATTTACAGAGATTTTACATGATAAGACTAATCCTGTAAAATCTTTGTAAGTGGTAAATTTACAAGCATTCTGAGAAGATTTTGTTTAGTCTGTAAATTATGACTCCTATCCTCTTATTCTAGCTGCTGTAATTTACAAACATTTTACAAACATTTTAAAATGAACAGAACTAAAAACTAAATAAAATGTTTGTAAAATAAATTTACAGACATTTTGTTTTTAATCAGGAAAAGTACCAAGTCTGTAAATTCAGGATTTACAGACATTTCGTAAAGTCTGTAAATGGTTCAAATTTTCCAGTGGTCATGTTTTTATTCAGTTGGAGCAACATTAAACCGCTAACAATGGAATACTTATAATTTATATTGCGCCTTAATGAGTATGGGCACCCCCCTTTTTTATTTCAAAATTGAAGTTCTCATATGATAAATATTCAGTGGGAAAAGTTTGAACGAAAATCTATTGTCAGGTTTATTTCAGGGGAATTACCTTAAGCAGTCAAACGCAGTTTTTTTTCTAAAGAAATGGCGATTGCTAAGCCTGCTAGGTATATTTGAACTACTAGTGAAGTAAATTTGGCAGTACTATTGTCAATGCAGAATTTCCTTAGAACTTGTCAAGAATATTGGCTCGTCAATAATCTCGCACATTTATCCGCACAATCGAAGTTTTAATTTTCCTGCACAATTTTACTTCAAAATCACGGTGTTTTTTTTTCCCACCCTTCATCTAAAGCCAACTAACTTAGAGGTAAGATATTAAATTCAAACTACCGAAAGTCTTTTCTATACAAATTTGGAGATCGGCGTATTTTGCACTGGGCAAGAAACAAGTCGGCATGTTTTTAATAAGCTACGAGTGCAAAAACGTTTTCATAAGAGGGTCCCCAATAGTTTGGATTTGGAATTTTTTTGCAGTGATATTCGGGATTTGGGTTAAAAACAGGGGCGGGAAGCGGGAATTGTAATTACAAGCGGGAGCGGGATTTCGTGTTTTTATGGGGTTGGGATGTGGGATTCGTAAGGGGAACAGAGAGGGATACGGGATTTCAATTGTTTGGTGATACATTAGTTAACCAGCGCAAAAACCGCAGGCTGGCAGAAGTTTAATGTTTATGTTTAATGTTTTAATGTTTTAATTTCAACAGTGTTACATTAATTTAAATTTAAATAAATAAATAAATAAATAATTGAAAATAAAATAATTTAAATATCTACAAAACCCGCTTATAGCATAGCTAATCTAGGCTTGTTGTACTAATTACAGTCATATTTACCGAGCAGAAAGTGATTTTAAAACAGCTACTAAATAAATAAACATACACATACATTAAAGGGCCCTAGTCAGCCACACCTTTGTTTTTGTTTACATGCGAGAATTTGGCTACTATATTTTATTCGGAGCATGTCTAAACGAAGAAAAATCACTGTGAAACTACTCAAGATAATTAAAAATACCCTCAGGAATACAGCTTACAGTAAAACAACACGAATTCACTTCACCATGCTATATCACTAAGGGCGCGTTCGTTTGGGATCAATCCGGAATAAGAATAATTGGAATAATGCAAGTAAACGTATGTTTGGGAGCTATTCTCATTCCGGAATAACTGGATTTCCATTCCGGCTATTCTGCTCCCAGAAGCAGAATAGCCGTAATATATTCCGGAATATATTCTTATTCCGGAATATCCCAAACGAACGCGCCCTAAAATTTCGATGTCATCGAAAATGGCAGAGGCTGACTAGGGTCCTTTAATAGTTAATCAAGCACAAAGGTAAAAAGGTAAAGCAAATTGAGAGATGTAAAGTAGATAAACGGCAAATGCAAGTTTGAAAGCTATAATGTATAATAATTACTTGTATTTAAATTCAGTATTAGAGAATGGGCATCAACATGACAGTCCTCAATTTCAAGCACAGTTAGAAGCGAAACTAAATTGCGTATAGCTGTGTCAGGTTTCAAGTAATGAATAGTGGCGGTTCCTGTCAGGTTCTGTCAAACGTATCCACTATCGCTTGACTACGAAAGTATCATAAGATTGTAGGCGACCAGGAGCCATTACCCAGGGCCTTCATCTTTCCTACTGACCCTGAGTAAACCCTGTTCCGTGTCTTTTTGTTTTTAGAATCACCTCCCACAGGGGTTTTCACGCGTGTTTTTTATGATAGCCAATCATAAGAGAGCTGTGGTCCTTTTTTGTTATACTTCATATGCAGACCACACGAAAGTATTTCAATAATAGAGGAAAATGAAGAAAGTTTATTATTTGTTTAGGATATTAGGCGGACGTCAGTGTGTTTGAAATCGTAGGAAATTAAAGATCTCGTCATACCCTCCTACGCAGACATTCTTTGGGTCATCAAGCAATCAATTATTGCGAGAAGAGCCCAAACAAGCAGTCAAAGACTGCGTGATGAGCCCAAAGAATGCCTGCGTATAGGAGGCTACTGACATTAATGACATCTTCCCATTTCCCAACCTCGTTCTTGTCCATTTCCAACATTTTCGCAGCTTGCGTGTGTAACGACACCCCGATCCTTTCTAGTTTTTCTATTCTTTCGACCTTTTCCAAAGCGCTTGGCTTGTCTTGGCCAGGATGGCCACACACCGAATGGCCTAGGAATGCTTTCATTCGTAAAAAAAAGTTCTGAGCCTAGATGTCGAGGAAAGTGAACACGCTGGAAGCTTTGAAAGATACTGTCAGGTGTGTTTTACGGGCCATCTCTTGAATATGGGAATGACCAATCTTTTTCTTTTTCTGATACGTTGACAAAAGAAATGAAAATAGTAAAAAGTTTTTACATAAAGGAAAATTTCAATCTTTTGTGCTTACTTATCTGCTACCCATTGAATCCCTTTGTGATCCTTTATGCAATTTCTATTTTTTTAAATTTTCTCGTTGATTATTAAATTAGTTAACGTCTCTGAAAAGTGTGCGGGATCGGGATTTCCAAGCAAAAAAGGGCAGGATAGCGGGATTGACAAGAAAAAATGAGCGGGAAAGCGGGATCTGAGAACCCTATTGTGGACCCTCTCATATTAGCTCGTTTTATGACCTCTTTTATTGCAATATGATTTGTTTTACTGCAGTGCTAAATAATAACAGCAGTAGCCACGTGCAGTCATTGACTGCCTATTTTTTGTTTTACTTCATAGGCACTTAAAGGAAATTGTGCGAGGGTCTGTACTTTTCAAATGATAACTACGGGAAATTACATGGCCGCGCGGAGATAAGAATTTTGTTTTTTTCCGCTAAGGGGGCATGGTAACAAATCTTGCCATCTCTTTGGTTCTTAGCGCGGTCCTAGTAAGTAAGTAAGTAAAACCTTTATTTAAAGAGGGTAGCACTTAATAGCCAAAGGCTAATAAACTTGTGGCCCTCATAAAATACACAACTATATACAATCTAAAAATATTGTAAGCTAAAATATATAAACATTAAAAAAGACAAGATTCAATTTTAAGAAATATTATTAAATGATAAAATGATGCAAACATTGTTGTTCCTAAAAAATCTTGGCAAACATGGTCTTTTTAAAACATGCTACAGACTCTAGTTTCCTAATTTCAATTGGAATACTATTCCACAGTCTAGTTGCCGAAACAGCGAAAGAGCGTCCTCCCTCTGATTCTCTTCTATATTTAGGACAAACGGCATTAATGCTGGAATATCTAGTGTTGCAGGAGTGCCGCTTATTATTCAAAATAAAGTGTTCATTCAAATAATTCGGTAAATACCCATTAATTCGCTTATACATTATTATGCATTTATCTATCTTATGTTGTTCATAAAACGGAATCCAACCTAGCTTGTTAAACAGGGCAACTGATGGTGCCATGCGGTCGGCATTAGAAATAACGCGTGCCGCGCGTTTTTGCAATCTTAAGACCCTATAGACCGACTCTTTATCGCAATTAGCCCAAACAACGTTAGCGTAAGACATAACAGGGCGAATAATGCTATTATAAAAGTGAAGTCGCTGTTTAAGAGGTAAACAGGCTAGAATCTTCCGCAGTATTGCGATTCTAGAGGCCAACTTCTTACATACTTTCTCAATATGTTCATTAAATGACAATTTGCTGTCAATTTCTACACCTTATAAGGTAGCACAGTCCACATTACTGAGCTGTTTTCCGTTTACGGTAACATCTATGTCACTTCTATTTGTTAGCCACACATCTTTTCCCAGTGATCGTGAGTACTTTAGTCTTGTCTTCATTTAATGGGAGCTTATTCGCTGAAGCCCATAATTGAATTTTAGAGACAGACTTATTTAGTGATGAACTTAAGTTGGCTAAGTTTTTCACATCCGCAAAAGCGGTGAGTCGTATCGTCTGCGTAAAGGTCCAACTGAGCACTTGTATACAAGGGCAGATCTTGATAAATAAAATGAAAATAAAGGACCTAAAATACTGCCCTGAGGGACTCCATGTAACATCAAAGCTTCGCTTGACTCACTCCCATTTACACGGACCATTTGCTTCCTATCCAACAAATAAGAGTGACACCTGGCAAGCTCCCGGTTGACTACACCGTACAGCTCCAACTTGCGTAACAATAGCTCATGGTCCACCATGTCGAAAGCCTTTCGATAATCCACCAGGACCATGCCGCACACACGATTATTATCTAAGCCGAACAAAAGCTCGTCAACTAACTTGATCAGAGAAGTCTCGGTACTGTACATCCCACGAAACCCAGACTGTCTAGAATACAACAAGTTATTATCCATAATGAAGCATTTAAAGAGTTGTGCATATGACGTTCGATTACTTTTGACACCGCCGGTAGCACAGAAATTGGGCGATAATTAGAAGGATCACTGGCCACACCCTGTTTGAACAGTGGTGTCACGCTAACGGTTTTCCAACGAGTAGGAAACGTTCCTGTGGAAAACGACATGTTGATAGGCCTTGCTATGCTTGGAGCTAAAATAGGAGCAGCAATACGCAAAAACCTGGCGCTGATTTTATCGATACCTGCAGCCTTATGAAGACTGATCCCCTTTAGAATCTGAAGCACCTGAGCATTGGTTATGTCTGGAACAGAGAAAGCCACATCCGGATCTTTGCAGGACTCAACAAAGTTTACCAACTTGGACAAGTCTGATGGCGTATTTCCGAGTCCGGATCTCAAATTATCAGCAATTGAGGAAAAATATGAATTAAACTTCTCCGCAATTTCTGTAGCATTTTCAACAGCCTTGCCATCTGATTGAAGCTTACTAATCCCTATATTTCACTTTCCGGAACCAATCAATGTTTTGATTGTATTCCACGTTGCTTTAGGGTTGTTTCAATTTTCTTCGAATGCATTCTTGTAAAACTCACGCTTTGCTGAGCGCAATGCAGAAACAGCCTTGTTTCTCTCAGTCAGCACTATTGTCCGATTTCCTTGCCACCTTCAATAGGTGATCACGAAAGTGCAATTTCTCAATAACTGCACTGATCATCCAGGGAGGCTGAGTGGTGTGTTTAATTCGCTTTTCACGCGAAGGACAATGATCATCGAGGGCAGAATTAAACATCTTTGACTAGGGTCACGGTAACCTCGGCAAAATGCGCGGGGAAAATTGTCATGTTATTCAATTTTTGTGAGTGAACCGGCGTTAATTGTCAACGTTTTCTCTTGAAGGTCGAATTGTTAGTGACTAAAGAAACTATGCGGTTCTTTAATGAGTTAGAGGTGGGAGGGCGAGCAAGGCACGCAGGGAAGCTATTCCAAATCGATTAAATAAATAAAGCAAGGGGATATTGTCAAGCATTCTCTCGATATTTTTTTTCTGACAGTGTTTACTTCTGTTTTAGAGAGCAACAATTACATTATTTTCGCATCAAATCATCTGACTGTGTCTTAATTCGTACATCTCCTTTAATTTTGTAGCTGCTTTTACATTTAAAACAGCCTTGCTTTCAATTTTAGCAACTGATAAACTATAATTACATTACCATGTGATTGCTACACCGCTTATGTCAACGTCTATACCGAGTAAATCGTAACAAATTAAACTGATTTTTTTTTTCTCTAAGAATTTTACATAACAGTGACCTCGATGAACTTTATTCCAACTTTTTCTCCTGCACCGTCTCTATAGACCTCAAGTGTGAGGCCCTTGCTGAGCAGCAGTCGCTTGTTATAGTCAGCGGTCTTCACGAAGCCTCCGTCATGGGCTGTGTAGCATGAACCCCAGCGTTCGTTTAACTTGAGCGTGATGACAAACTGACCGTCATAGAAGGTGTCGTCTGGTTTTGGAGAGGCATAGCTTATTTCTCGTCTATCACCCAGAATATTACCAGAAGTTCCCTCAATTCCAAAGCAGGGAGCGGCCAGTTCATACGTTTTTTGATCTACCATCTCAAAGCCAACAAAGCTGACCCCGTCAGACACACCAAATTTCGGATCGCTGTCTCCCCCTTTTCCAATACCTTCATCCAGAGAAACCACAATTTTAAGAGTAACCGGCCTCAAATCATCCAAAACATCAGCGGTAATTATGGGTACTTTAAGGAGAGCGGCGAAGCTCAGTAAACCTGCGTTGAATGTGAGCTTTACAGTTGTACTGGAGTGATATCTGTCGATGTACGACGCGTGCGCTTCGAGCCAAGATGGTGTCATGTTTTGGTGATAAATGACCCTTTTTTCCTAAAAAATAATATTGCTGACAGTGATTGACAATTATGTTACATTAATAGAAAGTTTCTTGGAGAAACAAAAAGAGAGTCGGGGAAAAAATATAAATTTAGATTTTTCCAGATCGTGAATGTAGTATTTTTATTTGTCGTTGGATAATACCGTGGACCAGACGTGATTAGGATAGCATTCTGATTCCAAGCTAATCGATCCTGTTTTATAACACAACTAAAGCAAAGCGCGCGCCCTGATCGGTTAATTCGGCATCTACTATTTGCCGCTGACCTACTCAATAACTAAAGCAAAGCGGGCGCTTTGTGATGTAGCTCGATAAAAGACATCTGCTGTTCCAATGTCTAATTTTTATGTTATAAAACAAATGGTAAACGCCATAGCGTGCGTTATGGATGCACTTGGGAGGTTTGCTAAGCACTCAATAGCTATAGTTGCACTCGCCTATCGCCTCGTGCGACTCTTACGCTTCTTTCGTGCTTAGCAACCTTCCGCGTGCATCCATAACTCAATAGTGCACGCTATGGCGTTTAGAGTTTGTTAAGTAAAAGATGAAAGATATGCCGCTTCCTATGCTGATAAGTTGGAAACGCTGTCATTACGATAACAAAAAACCGTTGAAAAACAAAACATTATGTAGAGATGGGGTATTAACAATTAGTAAAATCCAACTAGTGGTCTATTATCAATGCTGCGTTCTGATTGGTTGAGCTACTAGTAGGCTATTTGTTATAGCCCACTAGTAGCGAAAAGCACCGGCTTTGAACACCAAAACAATGGCTTTAACTAACGAAAGATGTTTTGTCTCGATATTTTTTTGACCAACTAGTTGAATTTTACTAAAACAATTTTTCCTCTCGCCCTCATGGGCTCTGAGTCAATAGCCCATTCGGCCTTCGGCCTGATGGGCTATTGACTCATAGCACATTCGGGCTCGAGGAATAATTGTTAAATAGTCCAAATTCACCAGGAATCACTAAGCGTTTTTTCATCTAGTGCTTATACATAGTTCCAAGTCCCCAGCTTTCACAAGCGCGATTCCTAATTGTGCGATTTTAACCTTTCCGTGCGGTCTCTTATTTCTCTCATCATTCGATTTATGTTGGACGGTTCAGCAGCGCAGCAACTGTCATATTTAAATGCGATTATAGCTATGAATGTTTTGGAAATGTAATCAAGTGAAAGATTCCCGTATCATAAAACAGTCCCTACCAGAAGGAAAAGGTGATGCGAAGTCTTGTTTTCTTTGTACTCCAGGGAGTTTCCGTATTTGTCAAAGGACAATAACTCGCACCAAAGTTTCCCATTGGCGTCCTTGGAGGCGGCCAGGTTGATAGACAGGCAAAAGGGGTTTCTGAGGCATTTAAAGGTACAGTCAAAGTCGTTATTTGCTGAAGAGGATCCAACTTGAGCAGCATTCAGGTAATGGAACTTATCCACTGAAAATAGAAGCCAGTCATGCAACTGAGGCGAAGAATCATCGTGTTCCAGAATGTTTGTTTCTGTTGTGAGAACAATAGTACATGTTATCGTATGATCCGTACGGCCCCACGAGCAATTACCTTGGAAAACCATTACAAAAAAAGGTCCCTATGAGGGCCGTACGCGTCGAAGTGATAGGGCCGGAAAAACGCGTACGGCCTTACTTGAAAAGCGTACGACCCCGGCGCCGTCTCGTTCCATCAATAAAATGAAAATGGAAAACAAAAACAAAAACAAAAGTGGTCAAATGATCAAATGCTTATTGACTGAGTGAGGTCAGGCCGGACGGGAAAATATTTGGCTCTCGGTCAGGATGCACAGACCTCGCAACTCTCGGTCCATACGTCCTGACCTCGAGCAAATATTTTTCCCGTCCGGTCAAAACCACTTAGTCAATAAGTACATAATATGTTTTAAGTTAAACGTATTTACTCGCGAAATATGGCATAACTAGGTGTACACGTTTAACTTTTCTATACTGATCTTTCCTTAAATACTACTAACACGGCTGACTATCATCTCAACGAAAATGAACGAAGTGCAAAAAAAAAAAGACCTCATCAATAACTTGATTCAGCGTAACCATTTTTACTTTGATCAAAACTCACCAGACAAAGAGCAAATTAACAAAGACGTTGTTCGTCTGAGATTTGAGCCTTTTCAGCGTTGACTCGAAGGTGACTGAACTTTCTCCCATGCGAATGAGGGGCTTTCATAACATTCGAATAAACCATCATTAGGTATTAGTATAAATTTACCGTAGTCTATTGTAAATCCGTGAATTTTATTGGCTATATTACCGTTTTCTATCTGCTGATAGAAAACAGTTTCGTACCAGTGCACATCGCGCATCACGTTTGAACCTGATGCAACATAATAAAACAGTTCTTTTTTACGCGTTACTTGGCGTTGTTTTTTTCTTTTTATGCAATGAGACTACGGTAAATTTATACTAAAACAGTTGTTAATGTTTTCCAGCAATTAATTGTTTGTTAAGAAACACTGAGCAACCTTCTCTTTTCTTGGCAGTGACTAAAAATAAAAGAAAATTAATCTCTTTAATTGTAAGCAGGGTGCCGTCGTCGAAAATTAAACAGCTCTTGAACACGAAAAGACGAGCCGGCGTGGTATAATTATTTTCTTATGAAAATTGTCTCACATAGTTTAAACGCTCAACGAACGTTTGGTACTTTCGTAGTGGACGGTTTTGGTCTAACCTTTGTCATTTTTTTTTTTCTCAGGGGAGGAGGGGAGGCAAATAGATTACCAATCGCACATATAAGCTATTATCTCGTCTGATCAAATTTTTCGTTGATTATTTGGTTTCATATTTTTGGACAATGAGTGAAAATCGAATTCAAAAGTTTCAGCTAGACCGATGTTCAGAGCAAACGGAGAACGATCACGCGGGAATCTATGAGATAAGGCATTTAGCTTTTGCTAGTCCGTTTTTTACCACCCTTGTATAATGCTTGGCTGTATTTATAGAAGTTTTCCCCAAAATAAATTGCTGCTGCGTGACAAAATTCTCGTTCGGAGTCTAGGAGTATTTTAAAGGGAATGAATTTTCTTAAGTTTCTTCTTATTTACCGTAAAAACGAAACTTTCCCTTCTTTTATTGGGGTGGTAATTTTGCGGAGATCGAATTTATAGGGAGGGAAGTTAAGGTAAGAAAGAATCCTTAGCCGTTTAAAATTTAACTATAATGTTAAGTTGTGATCATTTATATGGAAGATAATGTGGAGAAGAGCTGACTTTGGAGACTTGTGAAAAATTAAAGAGTTCAATTTAGATAAGAATATATATTTAGCTCATTGAGTAGGAAAGCATAATTCTGGTTCAATTTGTTTGAAATTAACGTCTCTTTTTCAATCTACAGTTTTACCCAATTAGCTAAAGCGGTTATCAAAACGAGGATTGAACGAAAACGTGGAAGAAATAATTTTCCTGACAAACAGATGGTGACACTGACGTCTTATTTGTATTGAGTTAGAACAACATCAAACCGCTAACAGTGGGATCCTAACGTTTATTTTATTTGTCGTACATTGAATTCACCATCGCTTTTCTGATTGGCCGAAAGCGTATAGTAGATTTTCGAAATCAGCACCTGTGACGTCATCCAGCTGTAATCACATCAAGTTCGCGCGCTTTATGTTGCTTGCCCACAGTGAAGAGGCAAAGACATAACTTGCATCTGTTTTTTTTCTCCAAGTCAAGGAAGAACTGCAAGTGAGCGCAATATTATTCTGTCGCTCTTATTTTTTGCACAATAAGGAGATGGTCGATATATCATCATTGATGCAATGACATTAAATTTTACAGTATTCAGGGCCTAGATCACTGTAGACCAAACCCGCTTGGAAAGGAGCGAAACAGTGAAAAGATCTATTGAAGTGTCACCGCGCCGTCGCGGTCAGCTAAAAAGACAGAATTCAACAGGAAGAACACGGTTGGGGTCGGCCATCAGAGAATAGAACAAGAGAAAAACACAACAGAATGAAACGGAAGGCAAACGCGAGAAGGATCGAAATTACTTTGTGCAAAATAAAAAGTTGCTCTCAGCTTTAGCTAATTTGCTAATGTTGAGTTTTCTTAAAGTTTTCAGTTGTCATGGTACGAAAGAAAGGGAAAAAAACAGACAATCAAATTATTAACACGCGTGTGAGGTCTTTGACGTCCTGTGTGCGCATGGTTGATTGCTTACAAAATCAGGCCTTATTATATCTCCATGCAACAGGATATTAACAAATATATACACTTAATTTTTAAAAATATACATAATTGCTTTAATTTGTTCTCGCAAAATTAAAAAATATAACAATTATTCCATGAGCCCGCGTTGGATATGAAGTGATAGAATAACCAACGAGCGCGTAGCGCGAGTTGGTTATAATCACTTCATATCCAACAAGGGCGAATGGAATAATTGTTTTAGTAAATTCTCAAACCGGGTTTTGCCGCCGATTTTTATTTCCAAAATTTTACAAAGCGAAAAATTTTAAACTTGGCGCACTATTTTCCATATGACGTAAAACTCGGACTATTGGCTCATAGTCGGAGTTTTTTAGCCAATCAAAAAGCTAGAAATGCAATAGTCGGAGCTGAGAATTTACTAAATATATATATACGTGAGCTCTTCAAGAGGACAACTTTTTTATCTAAACCTGCATATCACTTCAATTTTGCAGTCCTCTGAGACAATGGGAGTTTTCAAAAAATCATTAGGACAGCCAATGGCGAGATTATTGTCGCAAATTGCGCAAGAAACTCCTCTATGGTGCTCTGACAGGAGAATACATTCGTACTTGGCTCGGATCAACACTAATCAAGCAAGGTTAAAAAAAGAAATCGTAATAAACGGTTTGCGTTAAAAATCCTTCATCAGTTTGCGATAATTAATGAGCGGTGGAGGCAACTTGACTGTCATCGAGTATCTGAACAAACTTTTCGGGCGATAGTCTTTCAGTTCTCTTTGGCGGTAATTACGGGGCGCGTGTGGGTGGGGGATAAACTGCAATGGTTTCAACTATCTCGGTGTGACATGCAAGACAACAAACAAACAGAAAATTTCTCAACCTAGCTAATTCTTTGATGAAAAACATTACAATATAATTAAGAAGACCAATTGAGTTGTCTCTGTTTATGATGAGAAGCTTTATTTTTGTAAAATTGCTTAAACAACACTTACAGTCTAGTAACGTTCGCTTGCTTAGTAACGACGGCTCCGGTTATCTCAGCAAACTGAACCTCAACAATTCCGTATCATCGCTCACCCGACGAGTAATCACGTAAAAAACTGTAGCTTTTTTTCTCAAATACAACTCAGCATTTCGCATTATAACCTGCGAGCTTTGAGCTTCTTCTCTAGTTATTCCCATTGGAAAAGCCACAATGTGGCCGGATTCATCTACGTCCTGGTTAAACAGGCTAAAATTTTAAATAAAACGAACTATCAAGGCATCGTTTTCTCACGAGAGCAACTCGAAAGTGAAAGTTTAAATGAAGTTCATGCAGTTTGTGATTGACAGCTGTCGTCTCGTTACCTAATCAAATTATATGAACAATTCGAACAAGGAGTGCGATTGGCTGATTTTGGTGTGCCTTATCAAAGAACAGTACACCGCTGACGCTACTTTTACTCCCTTGAGAAATAAAGTTTGGTTTTAAAATTAATCGAGTGCGGGGGAAATTATTGGATTATTCATCATAAAACAAATAAAGAAGCCTTGACTGTGCTCTGTTCTGTTGTAAAGCACTTAGGCAGCGGTAGAGCACTCAAGAAGTGGCGAAAAACACTCGACTGCGTCTCGTGTTTTCCCCTACACCTCTTTCGTGTTCAACTGCTTCCCGCGTGCTTTACAAAAGAACAGGAGACAGTCGAGGCTTCTTTCTTTGTTAATTAGAGATGATTAATTGTTCAGCGCAGATCCTAGTAAAACTGCTGAGTCTCGAGGCTGTTTTTACCTGACGAAGGATTAGACCTAAACATGAAAAGTTATTCAGATACTCGATGACAGTCAAGTTGCCTCCACCGCTCATTAATTATCGCAAACTGATGAAGGATTTTTAACGCAAACCGTTTATTACGATTTCTTTTTTTAACCTTGCTTGATTAGTGTTGATCCGAGCCAAGTACGAATGTATTCTCCTGTCAGAGCACCATAGAGGAGTTTCTTGCGCAATTTGCGACAATAATCTCGCCATTGGCTGTCCTAATGATTTTTTGAAAACTCCCATTGTCTCAGAGGACTGCAAAATTGAAGTGATATGCAGGTTTAGATAAAAAAGTTGTCCTCTTGAAGAGCTCACGTATATATATATTTAGTAAATTCTCAGCTCCGACTATTGCATTTCTAGCTTTTTGATTGGCTAAAAAACTCCGACTATGAGCCAATAGTCCGAGTTTTACGTCATATGGAAAATAGTGCGCCAAGTTTAAAATTTTTCGCTTTGTAAAATTTTGGAAATAAAAATCGGCGGCAAAACCCGGTTTGAGAATTTACTAAAACAATTATTCCATTCGCCCTTGTTGGATATGAAGTG
Source organism: Platygyra sinensis (assembly GCA_019787425.1). Classification (NCBI taxonomy): domain Eukaryota; kingdom Metazoa; phylum Cnidaria; class Anthozoa; order Scleractinia; family Merulinidae; genus Platygyra; species Platygyra sinensis. Next base: position 30,518 of record JAHPZR010005949.1, on the reverse strand, counting down.
ATTATAACCAACTCGCGCTACGCGCTCGTTGGTTATTCTATCACTTCATATCCAACGCGGGCTCATGGAATAATTGTTATATTTTTTAATTTTGCGAGAACAAATTAAAGCAATTATGTATATTTTTAAAAATTAAGTGTATATATTTGTTAATATCCTGTTGCATGGAGATATAATAAGGCCTGATTTTGTAAGCAATCAACCATGCGCACACAGGACGTCAAAGACCTCACACGCGTGTTAATAATTTGATTGTCTGTTTTTTTCCCTTTCTTTCGTACCATGACAACTGAAAACTTTAAGAAAACTCAACATTAGCAAATTAGCTAAAGCTGAGAGCAACTTTTTATTTTGCACAAAGTAATTTCGATCCTTCTCGCGTTTGCCTTCCGTTTCATTCTGTTGTGTTTTTCTCTTGTTCTATTCTCTGATGGCCGACCCCAACCGTGTTCTTCCTGTTGAATTCTGTCTTTTTAGCTGACCGCGACGGCGCGGTGACACTTCAATAGATCTTTTCACTGTTTCGCTCCTTTCCAAGCGGGTTTGGTCTACAGTGATCTAGGCCCTGAATACTGTAAAATTTAATGTCATTGCATCAATGATGATATATCGACCATCTCCTTATTGTGCAAAAAATAAGAGCGACAGAATAATATTGCGCTCACTTGCAGTTCTTCCTTGACTTGGAGAAAAAAAACAGATGCAAGTTATGTCTTTGCCTCTTCACTGTGGGCAAGCAACATAAAGCGCGCGAACTTGATGTGATTACAGCTGGATGACGTCACAGGTGCTGATTTCGAAAATCTACTATACGCTTTCGGCCAATCAGAAAAGCGATGGTGAATTCAATGTACGACAAATAAAATAAACGTTAGGATCCCACTGTTAGCGGTTTGATGTTGTTCTAACTCAATACAAATAAGACGTCAGTGTCACCATCTGTTTGTCAGGAAAATTATTTCTTCCACGTTTTCGTTCAATCCTCGTTTTGATAACCGCTTTAGCTAATTGGGTAAAACTGTAGATTGAAAAAGAGACGTTAATTTCAAACAAATTGAACCAGAATTATGCTTTCCTACTCAATGAGCTAAATATATATTCTTATCTAAATTGAACTCTTTAATTTTTCACAAGTCTCCAAAGTCAGCTCTTCTCCACATTATCTTCCATATAAATGATCACAACTTAACATTATAGTTAAATTTTAAACGGCTAAGGATTCTTTCTTACCTTAACTTCCCTCCCTATAAATTCGATCTCCGCAAAATTACCACCCCAATAAAAGAAGGGAAAGTTTCGTTTTTACGGTAAATAAGAAGAAACTTAAGAAAATTCATTCCCTTTAAAATACTCCTAGACTCCGAACGAGAATTTTGTCACGCAGCAGCAATTTATTTTGGGGAAAACTTCTATAAATACAGCCAAGCATTATACAAGGGTGGTAAAAAACGGACTAGCAAAAGCTAAATGCCTTATCTCATAGATTCCCGCGTGATCGTTCTCCGTTTGCTCTGAACATCGGTCTAGCTGAAACTTTTGAATTCGATTTTCACTCATTGTCCAAAAATATGAAACCAAATAATCAACGAAAAATTTGATCAGACGAGATAATAGCTTATATGTGCGATTGGTAATCTATTTGCCTCCCCTCCTCCCCTGAGAAAAAAAAAAAATGACAAAGGTTAGACCAAAACCGTCCACTACGAAAGTACCAAACGTTCGTTGAGCGTTTAAACTATGTGAGACAATTTTCATAAGAAAATAATTATACCACGCCGGCTCGTCTTTTCGTGTTCAAGAGCTGTTTAATTTTCGACGACGGCACCCTGCTTACAATTAAAGAGATTAATTTTCTTTTATTTTTAGTCACTGCCAAGAAAAGAGAAGGTTGCTCAGTGTTTCTTAACAAACAATTAATTGCTGGAAAACATTAACAACTGTTTTAGTATAAATTTACCGTAGTCTCATTGCATAAAAAGAAAAAAACAACGCCAAGTAACGCGTAAAAAAGAACTGTTTTATTATGTTGCATCAGGTTCAAACGTGATGCGCGATGTGCACTGGTACGAAACTGTTTTCTATCAGCAGATAGAAAACGGTAATATAGCCAATAAAATTCACGGATTTACAATAGACTACGGTAAATTTATACTAATACCTAATGATGGTTTATTCGAATGTTATGAAAGCCCCTCATTCGCATGGGAGAAAGTTCAGTCACCTTCGAGTCAACGCTGAAAAGGCTCAAATCTCAGACGAACAACGTCTTTGTTAATTTGCTCTTTGTCTGGTGAGTTTTGATCAAAGTAAAAATGGTTACGCTGAATCAAGTTATTGATGAGGTCTTTTTTTTTTTGCACTTCGTTCATTTTCGTTGAGATGATAGTCAGCCGTGTTAGTAGTATTTAAGGAAAGATCAGTATAGAAAAGTTAAACGTGTACACCTAGTTATGCCATATTTCGCGAGTAAATACGTTTAACTTAAAACATATTATGTACTTATTGACTAAGTGGTTTTGACCGGACGGGAAAAATATTTGCTCGAGGTCAGGACGTATGGACCGAGAGTTGCGAGGTCTGTGCATCCTGACCGAGAGCCAAATATTTTCCCGTCCGGCCTGACCTCACTCAGTCAATAAGCATTTGATCATTTGACCACTTTTGTTTTTGTTTTTGTTTTCCATTTTCATTTATTGATGGAACGAGACGGCGCCGGGGTCGTACGCTTTTCAAGTAAGGCCGTACGCGTTTTTCCGGCCCTATCACTTCGACGCGTACGGCCCTCATAGGGACCTTTTTTGTAATGGTTTTCCAAGGTAATTGCTCGTGGGGCCGTACGGATCATACGATAACATGTACTATTGTTCTCACAACAGAAACAAACATTCTGGAACACGATGATTCTTCGCCTCAGTTGCATGACTGGCTTCTATTTTCAGTGGATAAGTTCCATTACCTGAATGCTGCTCAAGTTGGATCCTCTTCAGCAAATAACGACTTTGACTGTACCTTTAAATGCCTCAGAAACCCCTTTTGCCTGTCTATCAACCTGGCCGCCTCCAAGGACGCCAATGGGAAACTTTGGTGCGAGTTATTGTCCTTTGACAAATACGGAAACTCCCTGGAGTACAAAGAAAACAAGACTTCGCATCACCTTTTCCTTCTGGTAGGGACTGTTTTATGATACGGGAATCTTTCACTTGATTACATTTCCAAAACATTCATAGCTATAATCGCATTTAAATATGACAGTTGCTGCGCTGCTGAACCGTCCAACATAAATCGAATGATGAGAGAAATAAGAGACCGCACGGAAAGGTTAAAATCGCACAATTAGGAATCGCGCTTGTGAAAGCTGGGGACTTGGAACTATGTATAAGCACTAGATGAAAAAACGCTTAGTGATTCCTGGTGAATTTGGACTATTTAACAATTATTCCTCGAGCCCGAATGTGCTATGAGTCAATAGCCCATCAGGCCGAAGGCCGAATGGGCTATTGACTCAGAGCCCATGAGGGCGAGAGGAAAAATTGTTTTAGTAAAATTCAACTAGTTGGTCAAAAAAATATCGAGACAAAACATCTTTCGTTAGTTAAAGCCATTGTTTTGGTGTTCAAAGCCGGTGCTTTTCGCTACTAGTGGGCTATAACAAATAGCCTACTAGTAGCTCAACCAATCAGAACGCAGCATTGATAATAGACCACTAGTTGGATTTTACTAATTGTTAATACCCCATCTCTACATAATGTTTTGTTTTTCAACGGTTTTTTGTTATCGTAATGACAGCGTTTCCAACTTATCAGCATAGGAAGCGGCATATCTTTCATCTTTTACTTAACAAACTCTAAACGCCATAGCGTGCACTATTGAGTTATGGATGCACGCGGAAGGTTGCTAAGCACGAAAGAAGCGTAAGAGTCGCACGAGGCGATAGGCGAGTGCAACTATAGCTATTGAGTGCTTAGCAAACCTCCCAAGTGCATCCATAACGCACGCTATGGCGTTTACCATTTGTTTTATAACATAAAAATTAGACATTGGAACAGCAGATGTCTTTTATCGAGCTACATCACAAAGCGCCCGCTTTGCTTTAGTTATTGAGTAGGTCAGCGGCAAATAGTAGATGCCGAATTAACCGATCAGGGCGCGCGCTTTGCTTTAGTTGTGTTATAAAACAGGATCGATTAGCTTGGAATCAGAATGCTATCCTAATCACGTCTGGTCCACGGTATTATCCAACGACAAATAAAAATACTACATTCACGATCTGGAAAAATCTAAATTTATATTTTTTCCCCGACTCTCTTTTTGTTTCTCCAAGAAACTTTCTATTAATGTAACATAATTGTCAATCACTGTCAGCAATATTATTTTTTAGGAAAAAAGGGTCATTTATCACCAAAACATGACACCATCTTGGCTCGAAGCGCACGCGTCGTACATCGACAGATATCACTCCAGTACAACTGTAAAGCTCACATTCAACGCAGGTTTACTGAGCTTCGCCGCTCTCCTTAAAGTACCCATAATTACCGCTGATGTTTTGGATGATTTGAGGCCGGTTACTCTTAAAATTGTGGTTTCTCTGGATGAAGGTATTGGAAAAGGGGGAGACAGCGATCCGAAATTTGGTGTGTCTGACGGGGTCAGCTTTGTTGGCTTTGAGATGGTAGATCAAAAAACGTATGAACTGGCCGCTCCCTGCTTTGGAATTGAGGGAACTTCTGGTAATATTCTGGGTGATAGACGAGAAATAAGCTATGCCTCTCCAAAACCAGACGACACCTTCTATGACGGTCAGTTTGTCATCACGCTCAAGTTAAACGAACGCTGGGGTTCATGCTACACAGCCCATGACGGAGGCTTCGTGAAGACCGCTGACTATAACAAGCGACTGCTGCTCAGCAAGGGCCTCACACTTGAGGTCTATAGAGACGGTGCAGGAGAAAAAGTTGGAATAAAGTTCATCGAGGTCACTGTTATGTAAAATTCTTAGAGAAAAAAAAAATCAGTTTAATTTGTTACGATTTACTCGGTATAGACGTTGACATAAGCGGTGTAGCAATCACATGGTAATGTAATTATAGTTTATCAGTTGCTAAAATTGAAAGCAAGGCTGTTTTAAATGTAAAAGCAGCTACAAAATTAAAGGAGATGTACGAATTAAGACACAGTCAGATGATTTGATGCGAAAATAATGTAATTGTTGCTCTCTAAAACAGAAGTAAACACTGTCAGAAAAAAAATATCGAGAGAATGCTTGACAATATCCCCTTGCTTTATTTATTTAATCGATTTGGAATAGCTTCCCTGCGTGCCTTGCTCGCCCTCCCACCTCTAACTCATTAAAGAACCGCATAGTTTCTTTAGTCACTAACAATTCGACCTTCAAGAGAAAACGTTGACAATTAACGCCGGTTCACTCACAAAAATTGAATAACATGACAATTTTCCCCGCGCATTTTGCCGAGGTTACCGTGACCCTAGTCAAAGATGTTTAATTCTGCCCTCGATGATCATTGTCCTTCGCGTGAAAAGCGAATTAAACACACCACTCAGCCTCCCTGGATGATCAGTGCAGTTATTGAGAAATTGCACTTTCGTGATCACCTATTGAAGGTGGCAAGGAAATCGGACAATAGTGCTGACTGAGAGAAACAAGGCTGTTTCTGCATTGCGCTCAGCAAAGCGTGAGTTTTACAAGAATGCATTCGAAGAAAATTGAAACAACCCTAAAGCAACGTGGAATACAATCAAAACATTGATTGGTTCCGGAAAGTGAAATATAGGGATTAGTAAGCTTCAATCAGATGGCAAGGCTGTTGAAAATGCTACAGAAATTGCGGAGAAGTTTAATTCATATTTTTCCTCAATTGCTGATAATTTGAGATCCGGACTCGGAAATACGCCATCAGACTTGTCCAAGTTGGTAAACTTTGTTGAGTCCTGCAAAGATCCGGATGTGGCTTTCTCTGTTCCAGACATAACCAATGCTCAGGTGCTTCAGATTCTAAAGGGGATCAGTCTTCATAAGGCTGCAGGTATCGATAAAATCAGCGCCAGGTTTTTGCGTATTGCTGCTCCTATTTTAGCTCCAAGCATAGCAAGGCCTATCAACATGTCGTTTTCCACAGGAACGTTTCCTACTCGTTGGAAAACCGTTAGCGTGACACCACTGTTCAAACAGGGTGTGGCCAGTGATCCTTCTAATTATCGCCCAATTTCTGTGCTACCGGCGGTGTCAAAAGTAATCGAACGTCATATGCACAACTCTTTAAATGCTTCATTATGGATAATAACTTGTTGTATTCTAGACAGTCTGGGTTTCGTGGGATGTACAGTACCGAGACTTCTCTGATCAAGTTAGTTGACGAGCTTTTGTTCGGCTTAGATAATAATCGTGTGTGCGGCATGGTCCTGGTGGATTATCGAAAGGCTTTCGACATGGTGGACCATGAGCTATTGTTACGCAAGTTGGAGCTGTACGGTGTAGTCAACCGGGAGCTTGCCAGGTGTCACTCTTATTTGTTGGATAGGAAGCAAATGGTCCGTGTAAATGGGAGTGAGTCAAGCGAAGCTTTGATGTTACATGGAGTCCCTCAGGGCAGTATTTTAGGTCCTTTATTTTCATTTTATTTATCAAGATCTGCCCTTGTATACAAGTGCTCAGTTGGACCTTTACGCAGACGATACGACTCACCGCTTTTGCGGATGTGAAAAACTTAGCCAACTTAAGTTCATCACTAAATAAGTCTGTCTCTAAAATTCAATTATGGGCTTCAGCGAATAAGCTCCCATTAAATGAAGACAAGACTAAAGTACTCACGATCACTGGGAAAAGATGTGTGGCTAACAAATAGAAGTGACATAGATGTTACCGTAAACGGAAAACAGCTCAGTAATGTGGACTGTGCTACCTTATAAGGTGTAGAAATTGACAGCAAATTGTCATTTAATGAACATATTGAGAAAGTATGTAAGAAGTTGGCCTCTAGAATCGCAATACTGCGGAAGATTCTAGCCTGTTTACCTCTTAAACAGCGACTTCACTTTTATAATAGCATTATTCGCCCTGTTATGTCTTACGCTAACGTTGTTTGGGCTAATTGCGATAAAGAGTCGGTCTATAGGGTCTTAAGATTGCAAAAACGCGCGGCACGCGTTATTTCTAATGCCGACCGCATGGCACCATCAGTTGCCCTGTTTAACAAGCTAGGTTGGATTCCGTTTTATGAACAACATAAGATAGATAAATGCATAATAATGTATAAGCGAATTAATGGGTATTTACCGAATTATTTGAATGAACACTTTATTTTGAATAATAAGCGGCACTCCTGCAACACTAGATATTCCAGCATTAATGCCGTTTGTCCTAAATATAGAAGAGAATCAGAGGGAGGACGCTCTTTCGCTGTTTCGGCAACTAGACTGTGGAATAGTATTCCAATTGAAATTAGGAAACTAGAGTCTGTAGCATGTTTTAAAAAGACCATGTTTGCCAAGATTTTTTAGGAACAACAATGTTTGCATCATTTTATCATTTAATAATATTTCTTAAAATTGAATCTTGTCTTTTTTAATGTTTATATATTTTAGCTTACAATATTTTTAGATTGTATATAGTTGTGTATTTTATGAGGGCCACAAGTTTATTAGCCTTTGGCTATTAAGTGCTACCCTCTTTAAATAAAGGTTTTACTTACTTACTTACTAGGACCGCGCTAAGAACCAAAGAGATGGCAAGATTTGTTACCATGCCCCCTTAGCGGAAAAAAACAAAATTCTTATCTCCGCGCGGCCATGTAATTTCCCGTAGTTATCATTTGAAAAGTACAGACCCTCGCACAATTTCCTTTAAGTGCCTATGAAGTAAAACAAAAAATAGGCAGTCAATGACTGCACGTGGCTACTGCTGTTATTATTTAGCACTGCAGTAAAACAAATCATATTGCAATAAAAGAGGTCATAAAACGAGCTAATATGAGAGGGTCCACAATAGGGTTCTCAGATCCCGCTTTCCCGCTCATTTTTTCTTGTCAATCCCGCTATCCTGCCCTTTTTTGCTTGGAAATCCCGATCCCGCACACTTTTCAGAGACGTTAACTAATTTAATAATCAACGAGAAAATTTAAAAAAATAGAAATTGCATAAAGGATCACAAAGGGATTCAATGGGTAGCAGATAAGTAAGCACAAAAGATTGAAATTTTCCTTTATGTAAAAACTTTTTACTATTTTCATTTCTTTTGTCAACGTATCAGAAAAAGAAAAAGATTGGTCATTCCCATATTCAAGAGATGGCCCGTAAAACACACCTGACAGTATCTTTCAAAGCTTCCAGCGTGTTCACTTTCCTCGACATCTAGGCTCAGAACTTTTTTTTACGAATGAAAGCATTCCTAGGCCATTCGGTGTGTGGCCATCCTGGCCAAGACAAGCCAAGCGCTTTGGAAAAGGTCGAAAGAATAGAAAAACTAGAAAGGATCGGGGTGTCGTTACACACGCAAGCTGCGAAAATGTTGGAAATGGACAAGAACGAGGTTGGGAAATGGGAAGATGTCATTAATGTCAGTAGCCTCCTATACGCAGGCATTCTTTGGGCTCATCACGCAGTCTTTGACTGCTTGTTTGGGCTCTTCTCGCAATAATTGATTGCTTGATGACCCAAAGAATGTCTGCGTAGGAGGGTATGACGAGATCTTTAATTTCCTACGATTTCAAACACACTGACGTCCGCCTAATATCCTAAACAAATAATAAACTTTCTTCATTTTCCTCTATTATTGAAATACTTTCGTGTGGTCTGCATATGAAGTATAACAAAAAAGGACCACAGCTCTCTTATGATTGGCTATCATAAAAAACACGCGTGAAAACCCCTGTGGGAGGTGATTCTAAAAACAAAAAGACACGGAACAGGGTTTACTCAGGGTCAGTAGGAAAGATGAAGGCCCTGGGTAATGGCTCCTGGTCGCCTACAATCTTATGATACTTTCGTAGTCAAGCGATAGTGGATACGTTTGACAGAACCTGACAGGAACCGCCACTATTCATTACTTGAAACCTGACACAGCTATACGCAATTTAGTTTCGCTTCTAACTGTGCTTGAAATTGAGGACTGTCATGTTGATGCCCATTCTCTAATACTGAATTTAAATACAAGTAATTATTATACATTATAGCTTTCAAACTTGCATTTGCCGTTTATCTACTTTACATCTCTCAATTTGCTTTACCTTTTTACCTTTGTGCTTGATTAACTATTAAAGGACCCTAGTCAGCCTCTGCCATTTTCGATGACATCGAAATTTTAGGGCGCGTTCGTTTGGGATATTCCGGAATAAGAATATATTCCGGAATATATTACGGCTATTCTGCTTCTGGGAGCAGAATAGCCGGAATGGAAATCCAGTTATTCCGGAATGAGAATAGCTCCCAAACATACGTTTACTTGCATTATTCCAATTATTCTTATTCCGGATTGATCCCAAACGAACGCGCCCTTAGTGATATAGCATGGTGAAGTGAATTCGTGTTGTTTTACTGTAAGCTGTATTCCTGAGGGTATTTTTAATTATCTTGAGTAGTTTCACAGTGATTTTTCTTCGTTTAGACATGCTCCGAATAAAATATAGTAGCCAAATTCTCGCATGTAAACAAAAACAAAGGTGTGGCTGACTAGGGCCCTTTAATGTATGTGTATGTTTATTTATTTAGTAGCTGTTTTAAAATCACTTTCTGCTCGGTAAATATGACTGTAATTAGTACAACAAGCCTAGATTAGCTATGCTATAAGCGGGTTTTGTAGATATTTAAATTATTTTATTTTCAATTATTTATTTATTTATTTATTTAAATTTAAATTAATGTAACACTGTTGAAATTAAAACATTAAAACATTAAACATAAACATTAAACTTCTGCCAGCCTGCGGTTTTTGCGCTGGTTAACTAATGTATCACCAAACAATTGAAATCCCGTATCCCTCTCTGTTCCCCTTACGAATCCCACATCCCAACCCCATAAAAACACGAAATCCCGCTCCCGCTTGTAATTACAATTCCCGCTTCCCGCCCCTGTTTTTAACCCAAATCCCGAATATCACTGCAAAAAAATTCCAAATCCAAACTATTGGGGACCCTCTTATGAAAACGTTTTTGCACTCGTAGCTTATTAAAAACATGCCGACTTGTTTCTTGCCCAGTGCAAAATACGCCGATCTCCAAATTTGTATAGAAAAGACTTTCGGTAGTTTGAATTTAATATCTTACCTCTAAGTTAGTTGGCTTTAGATGAAGGGTGGGAAAAAAAAACACCGTGATTTTGAAGTAAAATTGTGCAGGAAAATTAAAACTTCGATTGTGCGGATAAATGTGCGAGATTATTGACGAGCCAATATTCTTGACAAGTTCTAAGGAAATTCTGCATTGACAATAGTACTGCCAAATTTACTTCACTAGTAGTTCAAATATACCTAGCAGGCTTAGCAATCGCCATTTCTTTAGAAAAAAAACT
>JAHPZR010005949.1:10000-12500 GCA_019787425.1 Platygyra sinensis | reverse complement strand
AAAAGTAGTGAAGCCTTCTAGCGTCAGTCTCTTGCTTGTAAACAGAAAAGCTTATGTTCTGTTCTCGTCGAAATGTAAATATGGCGTTTGACGTCGACTTCATTTATTGTAGTGTGATTATTATACAATAGTAAATAGGGTGGTCTATCTTGTATGGGGTCTCAGACCCTTTTATAGACCCTCCCTGGCATTTTTACTCTATTTTCATTCCACCCATGTATTCCCCTTGCTGAAATTGTAGTAAATAAAAATTTCTATGTCACGTAATGGTCAATTGATGGGGTTTTGTCACGCATTGCCAAAAACTGAATCAAGAGATTTAATAAGACGTTCAAAGCAAACAGTTTTTATTTGAAAGCTATGACAACATACCTCTGCGACCCGTTCACGCGGTAAGCGATACGGAAAACTTTAAAGAATCCGAACGTGAACCGTAAAATATATCGCAGGGCCAGAATTCGCACGAAAACTGCTCAAATTGAATGGTTGTCTAACGAAAAGAACTTGCTGTTTAGCAGGGCTGTCTAACGAAAAGATATTGTGCAATTCAATCATAGTCAAACTGTGACAATGGACTAGCGCCTATACAGCTGCAATAACATTTAATTTTTATCCCATCTACAACATTATGTGCACAGAAGTTTCCTCTTCAATGATTTTAACATGGAAAACAAAACTGGTACTTATTCGTTTTAAACTAGTTCATTTTTCATTGCAGTCGTTAGTTTTTCAATGCAAATCACACTTTGTGCCGCTAGAAATTGTTTGTTTACATTTCCTTACAGCCATTCTTTTACGTTATTTTGTGGTCTTACGGTTCAGTGTCGGAGTTCTGCAAAAAAAAACCTTTCATGCAATGATTCCAAACATAAAAAAAATGACTGATACGATGTAATCCATACGCTAAAACTACTCATGCATTTCTCTCAGAACATAGCCTTATTTTTTTAACCTAGCGGTGTAAAGCCGATCGATTACGTACTTTGTGTCACGCGCCTCGCGAGAAGTGAGAAAACTGATCAAATTGTCATGTACTGAGTGTACAAAAAAAGAAAAAAAAATGTTTATCCATTTATGTCGTTTCATTGCAAAAAAATATATTTAGAAGACGGAGACATTTCATGGCGTGAATTTAGTCTTTCAGCTTTTTGAGAATATTTTATCTCTATGACGAGGTGAATCCCACAGAGGCATGGTTTGTTTTCGCATTGTACTTATGTACGCAGCAGCTCATAACTGTTTACATATTTTTCAGAATTTTTCTTTCGATGGATAAAGATTAGTTTCTAGTCGTAAAGTAGAGTTCACTCTGAATACGAGCCTAGTGGCTCATCAGGCCGGAGTTTATCCCGGTTTCTGCAGCATGAAGCGACTGGGGGTATTTCTACTCCCCTCTGGATTGGATGCCAGGCTATCGCGGGTTACCCCCAGCATTACGTTTGCCGGTACCCATTTATACACCTGGGTGGAGAGAGGCACTGTGAGAGTAAAATGACCTGCCCAAGAACACAACGCAAGGCGGCCCCAGGCCAGGACTCAAACCCGGACTGCTCGATCCGGCATGTGACCACCCGTAAGCAAGTTTGTGACGTAAACGATTACTATTACAAAAGGATAACCCATTTCAAACACCCTTCATTTTAGATTTATGCGTTTGTATCTCAAGAATGACTCCTGTAACCTTTTTTGTCGAATTCTAATCAGCACGTCCAGTTTTACATTTTTGGCAACGTCATAAACATTTTAAAGTAGAATTAGTACTTCTGAGGGGTCACGTGACATTAAGCGCAAAAAAAGCCATTATTTGAGAAATTGGTGGAGGTTTTTAGTAATATCATCCTGCAAAAACGCGGTTTAGACGCAAGTCAATTATTTTTATCCTCTCACGTTTGGAATGAACGTCCGTCTTGTCACAGAAAAATTTTATAGGGTAAAAGGTCGTCTTTTTCAACAAAATTCGACTTTTGATCATTTATATCTTGTAAAATCGAAATCAAGGAAGATCATTCCAGACGTAGCAAGGTAGATAATTTCAATTTGCATCGAAAACGCTCATTTATTGATCAATAGACTTAAAGTGCACCTAACCCCAAAAACTTTTTTTCGCTAAAACAATAAAGCTTATTTTGTGGAGTAATTAGCCACAAAGATTTTTCGATTTGGTTAAATCTTCGATTTTCTATGGCTCGTCAAAGTACGTGAAATTGCCGCTATTTTGGTTCACGACCGAGTTTAACGGAGAATGGGTCGAGGGCCGGATGCGACGTCAAATCCAGAACACGATGATTCTGAGATTCGCATATTTACTTGTTTCTGTGGGAAAGGCTGGAAAAGTTGTTCGAAAAAAATGCTAGCCAGGTGCGCTGTAGTGTGATGTAGCAACACAACAAACTTACAGGAGGTACTGCGCTTTATGCCATACCGTTTTATGGAGAGATGTCCTGAAGAGAAGAAACGTACAAAGTGATGGCTCGATTCGTGCGATAGCCGTCTAAGAGTT
>JAHPZR010005949.1:0-5000 GCA_019787425.1 Platygyra sinensis | reverse complement strand
AAGAATTTATATCGAAGGCCGCCTGTATAGGGCGCCTGTTACTGTTAACTGTATTGAAATTTTTGAAACGGCCAAACAAAAACAAGCAATGCCTTGTGTCGGCAAACAACTGGGAATGAAGTTGTGGTGTAGTTAAAATTTTTCCCACATAAACGGATGTCTGTGCTATGAAATAATGCATATTGAAAATGAAATTACAAATTTCAGGGCAAAGAAAAGTCAGATTTAAGATTTGCTGTTTGATAATTTTGTGTGAAATGACATCAGTGCAATATTTTATTACTTTATTGGAAATATAGCCATTGAGGAAATGTAAATAAAAATGAAATGACATAGCAAAGTAAAATTACGTATATATATTCAAATTCAGAAATGCTCTTACAAAAAAGTCGAAGAACTCCATTAAGGAAGCTTCTGCTAGTGAAGAAGATGTTTTCTCTTTTTCTTTTACAACAATAAACAATTCTTTTAATAACAATCCTTTCATCAGGAATGTAAGATTTTCAAGTTAAAATGGTGTACAATCAAAATGTTCTGAGATATTGATTTTACTTGTAAAATCCCAGTCTCCGTTAGCACTCTTAAAAAAGACCTTTCTTAGCGCTTTTGTGAAGATCGGAAATTTGGCTTCTCTTAAAATTTAATACTTTGTTTTTTTTGAGAATGTTTTAAAGATGCACGAAATTAGATTTAAACAAAGCTACAAGCTAATATACTAGCAACTGCTGAATTAATTTGCACTGTCGTGTTTGAAAAAGCGGAAAATATTAACATTTTCATGACAGTCTAATCTAATAAAATCTTACATATTACTTTGTGCAGCATATGCTTGAGAGATTTCGCTGTAAAGCAAACAAAAATAATTAATTATTTTGCAAAAACTACTGAGTGAAGAAATCAACAATTTTGGAATTTACCTTTTTTGAGATTTGTCCTTAGCTTATTTTGTCGTGATAACTATTGAGTTAAGCGAGAAAATTTTAGTAAATAATTAATTCACATCCCCTTTGGCAAAGTTTTCCACGAAGGAAAAGATGTGAGTAACGAATGATGAAGAAAAGAGATGAATCCTGTTGTTTAAGTATTTTCCTCGAGTCAAAATGCTAAGAACGCTTTTGTTATTGAATAAAAGCGACTTCCATATCCGGTGAAGTCTCACAAGGTAAGAAGAACTTTATTTGTACCCAACATAATACAATACTAATAAACAAAGTAAATTAACAAAAACATAGAGGAGGTACTAGTCGCAGTCTTCAAGTCAATTAGTAAGAAGTAAATTTCCATTTTTAAACCGGGGAACAACGGAGATGGACGAAGGTGTTAGAAAACGGTCTCGTCTTGACCAAATACGTGACTTCTGTAGCGATACGAGCGCGCATGGACTTGGTCGAGTCGCCGCAGCCAAGTCTTGGCCTGGTCGGGTATTTTGGATAGCAATAGTTATTTCAGCATCGGTTACCGCCATTCATCAAATAAGCTTGAGTTTCACAACTTTCTTCAAATACCCAACAAGGACCGATTACTTTATTGTCATCAAAGAACAACTACGTTTTCCAGCGGTTACGGTTTGTAATATAAACCCTTTTAAGCGGTCAGAAATTGAGAAGACATCGTTTTGGCGAGACATGGCAAGTATTTCTTTATGTAATCATCTTTTCTATCATAATTTCTGTATTACAATATTACAGTACGTTTCTTACAGTTATAGAACACTTGTATACTTTCAAATTATTAATTATTAATTTAAAATCCGGATTTTCTTAATTTTTACTATTATCGTAACAGGAGAAATTTTGAAAATGAATTGATCCAAACGTTGAACGCTAAAAGATTTTTAAAGCACATTTATAAAAGTGAACGTCGTTTCGGCGCTAATTTACACATTATAAAGTTAGAAAGTGAAAAAGTATAAGGTGTAAAATTTATATATAATATTTGAAAAATAACATAAAATATTTGCGGGTCTTATAGGTATAATCCCCAAAATAAAAACGCAAAAAGAAAAAAAATGTAATAATAATAAAAAATGTACGAAATAAGGTGTCACCTAAACAATTTGGTGCGAAACGAGTTAGCTTGCGTGTTAAGAGAAGGCTTGATGTTCTTTATGTACAACATCTTGTACGCTAAACAATCGAGCTTGCTGTTACTCCCATTTAAATGAAAAGCACAGAACTTTTGAATATATCTCTACTGTGAAAAATTGATTAACCCAAAATTACAAAACAAATGAGGAATTTTTCTTTAAAACCTTTTTTTTTTTAAATACTTGCCTCTAACAGTCTTTTCTTAATTTATGTGGTGTCTTATTTTGTAATTTGCTGGGTAACGATTTTCCCTGGCAACGGAAAACAGCAACAACAACAACCTTCAAATGGAGTCATTATGCGAAGCTTGCCAACATTAGTGTAGAGTACTTTTTTATCGGAGAAGCGTCAATACAATCTGAAAACTTTAAATGGAAGAAAATGGAATGCATGCATGCCTAGTAACGAGACGAAAAAATATTTCAAACGCGTATTGAATTCTTACTTTGCTCGGGAATCACATTGAGTCTGAAAGCAGAACAACTGAAAAATATGAAATGTGAAAAGTGAACTAATCAACAAGACTCGAGTGTGGAACAAAGAAAAATCTGAGTCCCTGACAGTAATCGGATCAATATCAGTATCTGGGCAATTGCGCACCTACCCCTCCCCTCACCCAACATGTTATAATAAGTTAATAAGTTAGTGTTACTGTTGGGGTAGGGGAGAGGTAGGTGCTCAGTTGCCCAGATACTGATATTGATCCCAGTAATCGAACCCATGACCTCCCAAACACCATATGGGCGCCCTATCAACTGAGCTACGAGATCTCAGAAATGATAAATTGTAAGCTCGGGAATGAAATGTAAATAACGAACTGAGCTGGACTCAGTTAACAGCTCAGTTCGTTATTTACATTTCATTCCCGAGCTTACAATTTATCATCTCTACTCGCATACGACTAACACTACTTGCAGAGGCCTCTTCTCCGCAAAAAGGAAAATAATATCTTACCCCTGAGACATTATTGCATTAAAATATGAAAATCTGTTGACCAGTTAATAATTAATAAACATCTAAGGATAAAAATGGGCGAAAAAAAGTTTAACACAACGTTTCGATGACTCCATACGCGAAAAACTATTTATTTAAATTTGTCACTTTTTACATGCACATTTTTATTTTTATGTTCTATCGCCTCGCACGCTATATTAAGTTGTAAAATTTTTTATTCGCTTTTCACTTGAAAATGATGACATGGAGTCATCGAAACGTTGTGTTAAACTTTTTTCGCTCATTTTTATCCTTAGATGTTTAACTAAATGTAATCTTATTCGAATAATTAATAAAAGAGGTAAAACGCCTCTCAGAAAAAATCGTCTACTCTACATAAAATTAAGTGCTCCTTCTTATTCAAATGTAGAGTGATGTACATTATTTTGCTATTGCCCAAATTAAACATAACATGAAATATTTTTTTCTACACTCTATGCAGATGAAACATGGTGAAAGCGGGGTTGGTGAGTAGAATCAATGGGGCATGCCCCTGGCATGTTTCAATTTTAGAACTGCAACATTATTTGAAACCAGAATGTGAAGTCTATATGAAGTAATTCATATTTGAACTGGGGTTGAAGATCAAAGTGAAGAGTGATCATCGCAGTACAGTTTCCAATGTAAGCAATTGGAAAGAAGCCTAAAAAAAATCAATGTATAGCTTCATAGCTCAGTTGGTAGAGCATCGCACTGGTATCGCGGAGCGCGGTCAAGAGTTGGAATCCCGTTGAAGCCCTGATTTTATTTTTCAGGCTTTTTCTTTTCAGCTGCTTAAATTGGAAAATTTACTGCGATGATCATTCTTCACTTTCTTTCTTATTTGAAACTGTTTCACTGCTAAATACTAGAAATACCACAATGTAGAAACTACATTGAGATGGCAGCCAAGATTTTTCCCTTCATTTCTGCTATACTTGTAACAATCTATATTTGTATGATCGATTATTTTTTGTTGCGTTTGTTTGTTTGTTTGTTTGTTTTTTTTTTACTTCCTCAAGAAGGCGGGGGTAGCAGGCCACCCAATCTACGCCCCCTCCCTAAATCCACCCTGAGTGATTTTGTTCAGATATCTTGCTTCGTGAATTGCAATTAACTTGAGATTTTGTCAAGTAGGTAAGAACCGAGATTCCATAAAACATCATCTGCTCGTAAACATCACAAGCAGTTTCAAAGAAAATGCCTCAAAACTTGGACACCAAGCAGAAGAGCTGATTTTTGAATGTACTTTTCCTGGAAATCAGCACAGTCTCAATTGTTCCCACAGGTGAGTGGTTTCATTGCATCCTGAGAATAGGAAGAAATGTTTAAGGTAAAAAAATAATAACGGTTTTAAAAATAGTTTGAAGTAATCGGTAGCCAAGGAATTTCTTTGGACCCTTTGCTGTTGGCGGGGAAGGGGCCTTTGCTAAGAGCCCATTACTAGGAGCCTGCGATTCCCATAATAGGACAATGCAACGGCATTTTTACAGTCCAGTCTTTTTTAGATATTTTTCCTGCGAAATACACCAGTTTCAGTCTACATGAGCACGCTCCGGTAAGGATAAGACAATGTGGCTTTAGGTGAACATGCCGATAGCCTGTTGACATGTCAACATTAGTCCGTGCTTGGGATTGCAATTGGTCACTGAGGTTCCTGTGGGGATCTAAAATAGATCGGTCTGTAAAAACACCGTGACAGGAATATGGTGTAGTTGGAGGCTCCCGCTGATGGGCTCCTGCCTTAGCCTAATTAAAAGACTGCTGGATTCCGGAGCAAGAGTTCCTACAGGCTCAGGCTCTTGCTAAGGTCATTGCTTTGAGCCCATAGGCATGGCAATTAACATGACATAACATAATATAACACAACTTAAAATAACCGAACCTGAATTAGCGTAACCTAACCTAACCTAACCTAGCCTAACCAGTCAAATCTAATTT
>JAHPZR010005948.1:17500-66938 GCA_019787425.1 Platygyra sinensis | reverse complement strand
GGAAGTTTTTCGGGCGCAAATGTCCTTAACTAATTGCAATGTGCAGTCCAAAAAATATCCATACTCCCCCCACAGAAGGGATTGGAATTCCTGGGGGGTGGGGGGCTTTGTAAGCCAAAAATTTAAAGAAATGTATGAAGCTTAATCATTGAATTTTTGAGGGTTGGGTGGGGGTCTTAGAAAAAATCTTTTTCATGTTGAGGTATGGATATTTTCTGGAATTACACAATTCAAAAAAGTCTACAAAAACTCTAATTTACATAATTTTGCTACACCTAGTACGCTAAACACTAGTCTGCGAAAACAGCCATCCTTCTTCGCTCCCGGCCTGAGTGGTGTTTCGCGACGAAGGACGTCTGCGATTCACTGCAGAAAATTCCATATTGATGACGAAAATCTGTCCCGCATCTGGTCATGAGGGCCTAATTGGTGCGATCGGTAATTATGCATAATTAAGTCTGTAATATGCGGGACAGTGAAAATTTCCACCAAAACAAATCTGGCGTCTTGTAATTGCAGCGGTGGGTTGTGTAAATTGGGGTTGACAAGCCTACAAGTTTGTGACATCTGCACATTTGCCGTTCTCTGTTTTGGTTACTTGACCTTTTTGTTGCTTCACTCATGTTTATGAAGGGCACTTCATGCTGTGTTAAAAGGAGGAATTTTAATTGAAGAAGAGTTGAGCTGTTAGACTGTTTCATGGCAAATTTTTAGAGGTCATAAGTCTTCATGATTTCCACTGTTATCTGCGTGTTATTTCGTGGATTTTGACACCTCTGTAAACAGTGATTAGAACTGTTTGAGAGTACAGAACTGATATCGTATTTGCCCTCGCACCATTTTCTTCAGAGACGCTGTAGCTTTACCTCGAGAAAGCTATACACCAGCTTGTCTAGTGAAATTCTAATATTTCTTTCAGCTATCTGATCGAACTTATGTTTTTCAAGCTTGATGTAATGACATGATTCAAATGCAACTGTTGACGTGCAAGTCTGTTGAATGTGTCTTTGTTCGGCTTAGTCAAGACCATAGTTTCGATCCTCCATGTGGATCTCAGTTACTGGTATTTCTAAAATACTCTGTACATGTACGTCTGAAGTTGCTAGCGTAACTCATACATTTGTGAAAATGTAAGACATTTGCGGCTTGGCACAAAGCTTTCGCGACTGCAAATGATAATTTATTCAAAATTACAAAGTTCACGTTTAAGTCATAAGTATGGAATTTTCTGCGGTGAATTGCAGACGTGCTTCACGCGAAATGCCACTTGGGCCGGGAGCGAAGAAGGACAGCTGTTTTCGCAGGCTAGCTAAACACCATACCTTGCTTTGCCCATTTTTCCAAGCTTTACAAAACAATGACCCATTCCTAATCGGACAGAGGCTGTGGGAATAACAGCAAAGTAATTTACATTGACGACATGCACCTTTAAATTGCCAGGCTTAACTGCAGAATATATACCCTGCCATTTACTTACATCAAATTGAATAAGAATAACAACTATTGTTAAATACCTCATTCTTCAAAGCACACCGACACATGTAAATGAAGTGGTCATAGGAGTGCCAGGGTATCTGGCGTCACTCCCTTGTCAGAAACATGGAATTCAAAACAAACTGTGTTTCTTAAAGTTAATTAGTCTTGTCTTGTTGATCTATGCCATACCTGGACAATTTGGATTTGTTCTCAAAGCTTTCTTGTAGTAGCTAAGGAACCCTTGTAGTCCCTTTTGTTAAATGAGATGCAGGCCTTTCCTACAAAAAACAGGAACTTGTTTTTAAGACACTTGAGAATTCAGTCTCATCATACAACCCTCCAAGTTGCGACCATTTTAGTCGCCATGGCGACTAGAATTTTGAAGCTGGCGACTACTTGAAGCGGAAGTCGCCAGCCCGGCGACTAAAATCAATGTGATAAAAATCCTACAAAATATGACTAAGATCGTTTGCCTCTGTTGACTCACCTTCGATATTTTTAACTGTAAACCCCTGCAGATGGTGCTGAATTATGTGGGACAATTTTTCGAAATCAGTATACTTTACCACACGCTTTATCTCTGAAACGAAGACAGTGACCCCCGATTTTTTTTCCATTTCTGGCACAAGTAACTCATTATCTGCCTGCAGTAAAAATTTAAAAAAATTCTATTGACTGGAAAATTTTCGGGCAAACGTCCTTAAAACACATCCAAGTTCTAATTTGATTCCACAATAATTGAAGGCTTCGGTGGAAAAAGGGCGTTAGGTTTTTTACTGAAAAGTGAACTTTGTCGAAAACGCTCCAAATTTCGCATGCAGTTTTGTTTCCGTGTGTCAAACAATGTTCTGCATGTTTTTTCCCTGAAGTTTGCTTCCTTTTTGAGATATTACGTATGCAAAAAAACACATTTTTCCAAGGGCATCCTCTGGGGACCTTTTGTTGAATGGAAAACAAAAGAAACCTTTTGTTTCGCTAAGCGATCAACTCACTATAATACCTTAAGCTCTTACTACTGCTTCGTTAGCACAAGCGGATGAGGCGCTGAACGGGCCAGATTCGAATTTGTTTTGCCGTGACACCGGTTCGACACGAGGTCGCTCAATTTTTTTTTTTTCGCTCTGTTCCTTTTCTTTTTTCAAAAATGAAGATATCTATTTTAAAAAATGCGTATACAGCGGGAATCTGGAGAGATTTTTTTATACAGCTTATTGTGACGTGAGACAACACGTGAATTTCGATCGAGCGTCAAAGCAAAGAGAAGTGATGCATGATGCAGTACAGCTCTTTCGACTAATATCTTAAGCATTGTTTTTAAGTACCTTGTAGCCTGCCTGGTGGTTGATAGGCATCATAAAGCCTTGATAACCCGTAAGTCACCAGCATGTTTTAAAGAAGCAAAACGTGTTCTGTAACTTCCAACGCAACTGATATCAGCGGCAAGTCAGTTATCAGCGTTCGAAGTCAGGTCGATCCAGGCAGCAAAGTCCAAGAGCAGTTCTTGCCCAAGAATAAAACCCTGTCGTGAGTTGTGGCCCATTTGCCAAGCGTTGCTAGCTTCAAAGTTTGGAAAATGAGAACTGCTTTTAGACTTATAAAATTTTTCTTGCATCATCCTCCATGTTTACCCGCGCACGAGGTGTAACAGAACCTTCCCGGCATGCATTTCGATCACGTTCGGCAAGACAAGCCAAGACAAGACAAGACAAGACAAGACTCCGTAAATCACACTCGTCTTCCGACGCCCGCGCTACGTACGGCTCGCGGCTTCGCATAGTACGCTGGCACGCAGATGTTGTTTCGAGTTCTTCCTTCCGTGTTTCCCTACGGATTTTCGAGCAAAAGAGAGACTGCTCGCAGTCTATAAATCACAATAATATTTAACTAATTACAGAGCGTGTTTTTTTCCTTTTTTATTCCAACATAATAATGGCCAACAAGAAGCGATCGATTGATTCAAAACATAGATCTGTGATCCAGGTTGCGTTGATTTTACTTCAAATCGGCATGATTTGTAGTGTTTTAAACTTCTGGGATCAGGGGCCATGCAGATGTAAGGAGAGAGACCTGTACGTTGCACAGAAGGGTTAATCTGTTAATCTGTCAGCCCTACATTTTTAAGCTTATACGTTGCAGGCAGTTAAAATGAAATAGAGATAGTTGCTGTGACGCTTTAAAGTGAAATCAACATTTTAACCTATTTAGGCCCGAAATCGACGTTTTCGAGTTTACGTGCTGGGTGAAATGAACAGCTTGCTGGATTTGAAGTGAAATCAACATCCTTGCCGTCATGCCTTAACGCGAAATCGCGTAAAGTGAACTGGCTGTAATTTGAGTGAAATTAACGTCTTTGCGGTCGCGTGATAACGTGAAATCACAATTTTAACGGTTTTAAAAACCTGAAATCAACAGTTTTTAAGGTTACATCTTGATTGTTCTCCTTGGCCTAACACTGCACTAACCCTAACGCGTCCTGACCTTAACTCTAACGTTATCCGAAGCGCTAACCCTAACAATGAAGCGCTAGCGCTAACCCTCGGCAATAACCCTCACCCTTCAACGCTAACCCCGGAGTTTCAAGCGGTAACACTAAACGTTAACTCTAAGCCTAACCTTGTTCCGTAACCCTAGTTTCAAGCGGTAACCCTATTTCAAGCGGTAACCCTAGTTTCAAGCGGTAGCCCTAAGCGTTAACTCTAAGCCTAACCTTGTTCCGTAACCCTAGTTTCAAGCGGTAACCCTAGTTTTAAGCGGTAACCCTAGTTTCAAGCCGTAGCCCTAAGCGTCAACTCTAAGCCTAACCTTGTTCCGTAACCCTAGTTTCAAGCGGTAACCCTATTTGAAGCGGTAACCCTAGTTTCAAGCGGTAGCCCTAAGCGTTAACTCTAAGCCTAATCTTGTTCCGTAACCCTAGTTTCAAGCGGTAACCCTAGTTTCAAGCCGTAGCCCTAAGCGTTAACTCTAAGCCTAACCTTGTTCCGTAACCCTTCAACGCTAGCCCTAGTTTCGAGCGGTAACCCTAACCCTAAGTAAAACCCTAAGGGTTTAAGTCCTTGCGGTGGCGTGATAATGTGAAATTAAAATTTTAAGTCTCTGTAAATGACCTGATATCAACATTGTCTAGCTTGCGCATTGCGGGAAATTAACATCTGGCTGTAATTTGAGTGAACCGAACGTCTTTGCGGTCGCACGTTAACGTGAAATAAAAGTTTTAACGGTTTTAACCTGACATCAACACTTTTTGAGGTTACACGTTGCAAAAGATCAATATTTTGCTGGATTTTAAGTGAAATTACCGTCTTTGCGGTCACGTGCTGACGTGACAACAAATACAGGGTTTTTGCATACGTAATATCTCGAAAACGAAACAAACTTCAGCAAAAAAACATGCAGAACATTGTCTAACGCACCTAAACAAAACTGCATGCGAAATTTGGAGCGTTTTTGATAAATTTCATTTTTGAGTAAAAAACCTAACGCCCTTTTCCACCGAAGCCTTCAATTATTATATGTTTACAATTACCAAGTCGCTTTCAATTGCAGTATTTATCATTTATGTTTACGGCACAATTTAAATACGGCAAATGTTCGCACTATTATGTCACTGGGCAGTTTTGCGGAAGTGTTTTCGCTTCCGCTGTTACAAGGTGTACTTCTCAAAATTAATACACTGTAGATCCCGTCACTGTTGGCCTTCCAAATTTCCAATCAATTTCAAAGCTTTTACACTTTCCGTCTTTTTTTGATTGCGTGCATTGTGTCACGTTCACAGGTAAAATTATCACGTCCTAATGTTCACTCAAGTGGAACAAAGTTCGTCGCATACGAAATTAGCATACTGTAAATTCATTCTTTCTCATGATGCCAATCGTTGGGTTCTTGGAATCTAATGGTTGAAACTTCATTCTATTTTTGTCTCAGTTTCAGTAGATTAAAATGGCAAATGAAGTTAAATTTAACAAGTGAATTCATAACGCTCACAGCATTTTTTTAGGGGTCCGGATTTTTATCACATTGATTTTAGTCGCCGGGCTGGCGACTTCCGCTTCAAGTTAGTCGCCAGGTTCAAAATTATAGTCGCCATGGCGACTAAAATGTCGCAACTTGGAGGGTTGTATGATGAGACTGAATTCATCAAGTGTCTTAAAAAACAAGTTCCTGTTTTTGTAGGAAAGGCCTGCATCTCATTAACAAAAGGGACTACAAGGGTTCCTTAGCCTACTACAAGAAAGCTTTGAGAACAAATCCAAATTGTCCAGGTATGGCATAGATCAACAAGACAAGACTAATTAACTTTAAGAAACACAGTTTGTTTTGAATTCCATGTTTCTGACAAGGGAGTGACTGCAGAATACCCTGGCACTCCATGACCACTTCATTTACATGTGTCGGTGTGCTTTGAAGAATGAGGTATTTAACAATAGTTTGTTATTCTTATTCAATTTGATGTAAGTAAATGGCAGGGTATATATTCTGCAGTTAAGCCTGGCAATTTAAAGGGGCATGTCGTCAATGTAAATTACTTGCTGTTATTCCACAGCCTCTGTCCGATTAGGAATGGTCATTGTTTTTGTAAAGCTTGGAAAATGGGCAAAGCAAGGTATGGTGTTTAGCTAGCCTGCGAAAACAGCTGTCCTTCTTCGCTCCCGGCCCAGTGGCCCTTTCGCGTGAAGCGACGTCTGCGATTCACCGCCGAAAATTCCATACTGATGACGTAAGCGTGAACTTTATAATTTTGAATAAAGTTATCAGTTGCAGTCACCAAAGGTTTGTGCCAAGCCGCAAATGTCTTACATTCTCACAAATGTACGAGTTACGCTAGCAACTTCAGACGTACCGAGTATTTTAGAAATACCGGTAACTGTGAGATCCACATGGAGGATCAAAACCATGGTCTTAACTAAGCCGAACAAAGACACATTCAACAGACTTGCACGTCAACAGTTGCATTTGAATCATGTCGTTACATCAAGCTTGAAAAACATAAGCTCAATCAGATAGCTGAAAGAAAAATTAGAATTTCACTAGACAAGCTGGTGTATAGCTTTCTCAAAGTAAAGCTACAGCATCTGTGAAGAAAAAGGTACGAGGGCAAAAATGATATCAGTTCTGTACTTTCAAACAGTTCTAATCACTGTTTACAGAGGTGTCAAAATCCATAAATTAACACGCAGATAACAGCGGAAATCATTTAGACTTCTGACCTCTAACAATTTGCCATGGCACTGTCTAATGGCTCAACTCTTCTTAAAATTCCTCCTTATAACACAGCATGAAGTGCCCTTCATAAACACGAGTGAAGCGACCAAAAGGTTAAGTAACCGAACAGAGGACGGCAAATGTACAGATGTCACAAACTGTCGAAGTCATGTAGGCTAGTCAACCCCAATTTACGCAAACCACCTCTACAATAACACGACGCCAGATTTGTTCTGGTGAGAATTTTCACTGTCCCGCATATTTACAGACTTAATTATGCATAATTACCGATCGCACCAATTAGCCCTCATGACCAGATGCGGGACAGATTTTCGTCATCAATATGGAATTTTCTGCAGTGAATCGCAGACGTCCTTCGCGCGAAACACCACTCAGGCCGGGAGCGAAGAAGGATGGCTGTTTTCGCAGACTAGTGTTTAGCGTACTAGGTGTAGCAAAATTATTGTAAATTAGAGTTTTTTAGACTTTTTTGAATTGTGTAATTCCAGAAAATATCCATACCTCCAACATGAAAAAGATTTTTTCTAAGACCCCCCACCCAACCCCTCAAAAAATTCCAATGATTAAGCTTCATACATTTCTTTAAATTTTTGGCCTTACAAAGCCCCCCACCCCCCCAGGAAATTCCAATCCCTTCTGTGGGGGGAGTATGGATATTTTTTTGGAACTGCACATTGCAATTAGTTAAGGACATTTGCGCCCAAAAACTTCCCACGTACAGATTTTTTTAAAACTTTGACTGCAGGTAGAAAATGATAAGACTAGATTAAAAACGTAAAAAAATCGGGGTCACCAAACTCGTTTTGAAGATAAGGCGTAGCACAGACCATAGCTTTTCTAGGATTTTCATTCATTCGAGGTGATTCTGGCCGGATTCATTACTATCGGCATATATTTAAGTTGGAGAATCATATCTAAGTTATGTGTGTTTAACACAGCATATATAGGCCTATTTGATAGATCTTTGCTACATATGTCATTAAATCAGGTAAAATTAGCCTTAAAAACTACATCTTCTAAGTCACGCACACCTGTATCCGAGGGTTGTCCAATACACCCAAAGTGAGTCGAGTCGTATAACTTTGTTGTCGACTCGTCTTACCGGAAGCTACATGTAAATTTGTAGTGACTTAACTTACCGGAAGTTGAAGGAGTAATTGCTGGTTTCTACAGGAAGTTAAGTTCACAAGTTACCAGTCGTTACGAGTCGACACGACTCGACATTTGGAATTGTCGAGTCGACAGAGTGAGACTTAGTATAAATCTGCTTGAAGTGGCTGTGGTGGGGCTGCATAAAATGTCGTCAAGTCGTGTCGAGTCGCTACGAGTCAACACGACTTGACTCTACGAACAGTCGAGTCGACAGAGTGAGACTTAGTATAAATCTGCTTGAAGTGGCTGTGGTGGGGGTGCATAAAATGTCGTCAAGTCGTGTCGAGTCGCTACGAGTCGACACGACTTGACTCTACGAACAGTCGAGTCGACAGAGTGAGACTTAGTATAAATCTGCTTGAAGTGGCTGTGGTGGGGGTGCATAAAATGTCGTCAAGTCGTGTCGAGTCGCTACGAGTCGACACGACTTGACTCTACGAACAGTCGAGTCGACAGAGTGAGACTTAGTATAAAAGTGCTTGAAGTGGCTGTGGTGGGGGTGCATAAAATGTCGTCAAGTCGTTTCGACTCGTTACGAGTCGACACGACTTGATTTTACGAACAGTCGAGTCGACAGAGTGAGACTTAGTATAAAAGTGCTTGAAGTGATCGTGGAGGGGGTGTATAAAATGTCGTCAAGTCGTGTCGAGTCGCTACGAGTTGACACGACTTGACTCTACGAACAGTCGAGTCGAGAGTGTGAGACTTAGTATAAAAGTGCTTGAAGTGATTGTGGAGGGGGTGTATAAAATGTCGTCAAGTCGTGTCGAGTCGTTACGGGTCGAAACGACTTGACTTTAGGAATAGTCGAGTCGACAGAGTGAGACTTGGAATGGATCTGCTTGTAGTGATTGTGGAGGGGGTTTGTAAGGTGTCGTCAAGTCGTTTCGAGTGGCCACGAGTTGACACTACTCAACTTTTGGTATAGTCAAGTCTACAAAGTGCGAATTAGTATAAAAGTGTTTTCTTAATCTCACGCCGCCTTTCCCACCTCCACGTAAAAAAACGTAATACACAATACGCGCGGGCGCCCATGCAGACTGGCTCGGGCGTTATTCGAGACTCAGGAGGCACTCAATAAACTTTTGCTTTTTGCGGTCATTCGAGTTCAATTTTCGCTCAAATCAAAGAGAAACGGGATCCCAAATAGGACAAAACTGGAAAAACCGAAAACCACATTGCTCTTTTAAAAGCTGTCTTAAAAATACTTTTTAGCCAAAAGCTCTTAGGTCAATTTTTAGATGTGCATGTCATGATTTCGATTTTAAAAAAAATCATTATTCTTAAATTTTAGCAGTTTTCCAATTTTTTGTAATTTGCTATTATCTCACAAGTGTAAATAGTGATTTTAATTTTTAACTTAGGATAGAGGGCCACTGGTTTGTCAGGTTTTAACTGTTATGCGTTACCCTCTTTAAATAAAGTCGCTACTACGACTACTATACCAAAACCGATCGGAAAAACCGCATGTAAGCAATTGCTTTCTTGTTGCATTCAAATTTATGGGTTTTGAAAAAGTGGCGTTATCTTCTTGGCAAAATGGCAATTCAATTTAATGTTAGAGTTGATCTCAGCGTGGTATTGTATACAGTAACCCTAACTAGAAGTGGGGAATTATAAATGTGACACTTTGGCAGACGGTTCTTTTCGCGTCCCTTGCCGTCGGCGTTTTCTAAATGCGAGGCTTCGGAGTCTGTAAAGTTTTTGTAATAACGCTGGCTGGAGATGTTAACGGCATATCATTTATAAAAGCAAACGCGAAAATCAGTCTCTGGGTTTTTAAACCTTTCAGGAAAAGGAAACTTGGAGTGGGTTTTGCGCAAAATACCCGACTGTCATTCAAATGTCCTTGAACGAAACGAAACTGCCTAATCCGTGAAACGGAATGAATAAAAGCGTTTAGGTGGGTAATAACTCTTTGAAAGGTGCGCTCTAATTAACCAAAATTTGTCGAGTTTATTGTTTGAAGTAGGTGTGATAATTGTTGTGTTTAGTCTATTGTCATACAATCAGTATGTTAAGAAGTAAGCAATCCCAAATAGTATATAAGCAATCCCAAATAGTATATAAAAGAACTGAAATTAATAACAGATAAAAAACAAAATAAACGCATACGGCCTTGTAAAAAGTCAGCCATGCCCTAGAGAAATCTGTCAAAGAATGCTGTCATGTGCACTATTAAACTGAATGCAAATACAGTACCGCTCAGAACTAAACGAACATCGAACGCGCGTTCTTAACGCGAAGGGTTAAACGCGCGCACGCGTTTTGCTGCGTTAGACTGCGTTTCAACTTCGCGTTATAACGCGTTGAAGTAAACGCATTAGTATGTATGAGCTTGGTTATTGTTTGCTTCTTTTGTTACTGTGTGAAAGGAAGTTAACGATCTTTCCTAAAGGTAACATTCGGCATGAACATGATTTGTTTTCAAGGAGCAGACAAGTTTTAATTCTTTCGTACCGGCTGAATATAGCGACGGTTACTCTCAGACCATTTTGTTTTGTTTGTTTGGATTCATTCAACTTACGAATGAAATGATTTGCATTTCGAAAAATCAACAGATAAAAATAACGGGTTTTCAATTGACGCCGTGAAAAAAACCAACAGACAACATCGTGAGATTTATATTCTTTTCAAGATCTGATCGCTATCGTGTCTAGACACCTGGCAGCCGGGAAGTATTTTCAAAAACCTACATATCCAGCAGTGTTTGATAACTTTTTTAGAAATGTAGACATAATGCGATTCGAAAAATTATGTTCGTTCGCAAGATGACGAAATATTCGAGCGTGAGCATACTATAAAATTGGCACGTGCTTGACACTTAGAAAAATATATGCGTACATCGGCTGTTTAAGATATTTATCGAACTGCGGCAAACAGCGTCATTCAAACCTGATGAGAAGATTCGAGGTTTCTTTAGAATAGCCAAGCGATTCTAAAAGTTATTTTGGATTTGTAGTAGAAGAATTTTCCAAGGTTGTTCATACCATAAAATCGCAAGGGTCTTTATCCGACTGCCGGTCACGTCCTCAAAAAAAAAACTATTAAAATGCCCGGCAGTCAAAATTGTCCACCGAATTTCCACAGAAAGTCTCCACGAAACGTATTGAGAGTATTTGATGTTTGTTCGGAAATGCAAAGCAATTGTACGCAATATTTTGGATTTGCAGTAGAGGAATTCGCAGGAATTACAGGTGTATCCGACCTTTTTGACTGCTGGGCATTTTGTCTTCTTGAGACCGTGACCGGCGGATCACGCAAGAATCGTGAACGTGGCGATGTTCGGAGAATTTGTCCACCACAAATCCAAAATAATTTTTACAGTTGCGTTGTATTCTAGACAAGCATCAAATACTCTCAAAACATTTCGACGACGCATTCTGTGGGAATTCGGTCACGGTTGTTCAAAAAACTTGACACGATATTTGTTTTAATTCACACAACGTTGCTTCAAGTTTGACTCCCGTGGAGAAAGGAAACATCATGGTATCAAATATCGCTGTGCAGTGGCCATCATAATTTTCATTCAACGGGCTGCTTTTATTGCTTGAAGTGAATGAAACTGATCGCCATTCAATAAGCGTTAACTTAAATTCTTTGGTGATTTACCTTAGAAGGTGTAAGTAGGTTTTTTCCTCCTTGCGTAATTTACAGACTTTCTCCAGTCATGTCGCTTATCAGGCGCCGGGTTAATTGCAGTCGTCTGGCTTTTCAATCTGTTGTTCATTTTGTCGCGATTTGCATATTTCCTAGCACTTCTCTATGTGATTACTTCCATCTGATACAGCGAAATTTTTGCTGAGTATGAATGCCATGATGGGTTTGAGAACTGAGTTACATTTTCACAAGGCAACTTTAAATGACATGAGAAGGATTTTTCCAAGGTCGGTTATCAGGCGCCGGGTTAACCGGTTAAAAGTGAAATCGTCTAGCTTTCGATCTGTTGTTAATTTTGTCGCGATTTGCATATCCCCTATCATTACTGCCATCCGATACGGCGAAATTTTTGCTGACTACGGATATGCCACAATGGGTTCGAGCACAGAATTACGTTTTCGCAAGGCAGAGATGTTTTTTTACGGCAGAAGACGGTTTTGTCTTTCTGCGGTAAGCGGAATAATCAACATGGTGAACCAACAATAATTAAAACTTGTGCCGCGTTATGCGGCAACATCATTAGGCGCCTTATTTCAGTGGTAGCGTTACAAAGCGGTTCTTCGAAAGGTCAAATTTTTCACTGTGCTTGTAATTCTCTGTGTTTTTATTTGAATTTCGCTTTTGCATGGATTTACAAATCATGCATTTGTTTTGAACTGCAAGTCGTGCTTTGTTCGCCACAACAAAGCATCACAAAAGGAATATTGGTTATGAATAACAAAGGTTAACGCGTTGGCGAAAACGCGTGGCCCTTTTGCGTTGTCAATAACGCGTTGGCAATTTTAACGCGTTAGGGGTTCGTTGAGTACACGCGTTTTAGGTTCGCTTAGTTCTGAGCGGTACTGTATATCATGAAGGACCACTCTGATGAAGGACCATGAAGGCGAGGTTGCTAGTTGATAATGAAAGAAAAAGACTGGGAATAATCGGTAATCGGGATTAAAATAAGGCGCGTCAACCAGCATGAATAAGCGAGAACGGAATAACACGAATTACATATAAGAACCAAACCACATGAGCAAAAATTAAAATGTACGCGGAATGTAAGTGCCCCTAATTCGCGACAACAAGCTAAAAGGGAATAAATTAGCACATTTGGAATGAGTTTTATGATTATGTTATGAACGATAATAATACTTGAGAAATAGCCGCAGAGGCTCGGTGAAACGCGGATATTCGCTGGTAAATAAATATAACTTGTCTGAACAAACACTATTACAACGACTGAAGTGTATGTGTGTGTGGTTTCATTCGTTTCCACTTCTCCAGAGGGTTGTACAATGAAATAAACATTGTGTGCGCGGATTCTAGCTTTCCTCGCATGCCTATTTAATTTAGTCTGCAAGCACTTTTCATTGTATGCGTATATATGATGCGATTTGTTTATACCGGTGTTTCCCTTAAAAAACGATCACTCTTCTGCAAAAGTGTGAAGAACGAAGTATATATTGCATGGCTTCTTGTCTCGATTGGATCCTTAGCTTCGTTTCTTGCACACGCGTTTCGCTGCTAAAACATATAATAACTTGTCTGAAGAAGTTTATAGAACGAAGTATAGTTTGCGTGCGTGGGTTCCGACCTTGTTTTATTTGCATGCGTAGTTTAAAAATTAATTTTGTCTGCACATGCTTTTCGTTGTGTGCGTTTGTGGTTTGATTTGTTGACGGGTTTTCGCTTAAAAAGTATCACTCGTCTGCAGACGTTTAAGAACAAAGTATACATTGCATGGCTTCCTGTTTGGATGCACAGTTTTGTTTCCTGCACACGCGTTTATTTAAAACGTATCCCTTGTCTGCACGAGTGCAAATTTACAGAATGAGGTATACATTGCATGGCTTTTTGTTTGGATGCACAGTTTTGTTCCCTGCACACGCGTTTCGTTAAAACGTATCACTTGCCTGCACAAGTTTACAGAATGAGGTATACATTGCATGGCTTCTTGTTTTATTTCTTTTGTCTGCAAGCGCGTTTCTAGCCATAAAGTCGAGTCGTCTTCTAGCAGTAACGAGTCGTGTCAACTCGTGTCGAGTCGTGACGACTCGACGACATTTCCACCCCCCATTCACGCAGTATGACCATTTCCGGTGACTGTAGTCAGACTTCCTGTAAGGTTTGTCAACTTCCTGTAAGGATGACTTTACGAATTTCACGACATGACTTTTGCCAAGACGACTTGTCTATACATAGGGACGACTCGACACACTTTGAGTGTATTGGACATGAGTGCTGTATCCATGTACCAATTCGACCCTATTTGAATAGTATATGAGAAATAATCAAAACTTCCCACGTAAAGCTTTTTTTTGTTTTTTAGTATAAGGGAAAGAATCAGAAAAGGAAGTGATCTGACCCCAAAAAAATGGGGGTCACCGAGCATCCAACAAAAATATTCGCACACCAAGTTAACGCAAAGGTCATCAGCTATATATTTTGTTGAGTTTTCGACTTGGTGCACACGCTCGAAAATGACATGGCTCGCGCTTGACCAATGAATAGCATGCGCAATAGAGATGCGCAGTAGCAATGGGCGTGAACGTCCTTAAGATATATTATTTAAATACGAATGTGACTTGGTTGCTTGATGTTTTGGTAAAAAAGTAAAAGAAACTAAACATGCTCCATTTTCATAGCAATGCCTGTTCTAAAGGCTTTCAGGGAAGAAAGTGCATGTATGATAGATCCTTCTCTGACCAAAAACAGATTGAAGCTTATGCCTGTAGGTCTATTTATTGTGTAATTCCAGAAAATATCCATACCTCCCCCACGGAAAGAATTTTTTCTAAGCCTAGACCTCCCCACCCCTCTGGAAATTCCAAATAAGCTTCGTACATTTTTTAAAAATTTTTGGCCTTACAGAACCCCCCACCCCCACTCCCCCCCAGGAAATTCCAATCCCTTCTGTGGGAGGAGTATGGATATTTTCTGGAACTGCACATTAAGTGAATGATAAATGAAAATCTACAGGTTTTTTTCACCATCAGTAAGTCATGTTATGTTTGTTTGATCACAGATTGGCATTTGAGCGTGCTCTCAGCCTTGATCACCTGAACACAGGGGCAATGACAGGTCTTGCTATTTTGGAACTGAATTCTAAAAAGGTTAGCATGAGGAAACGTCGTTGTGCCATTAAAAATGTATCTGATGACACTACTATTATATTGTGATGTGATAATTATGAAGGATTACCTAAATATCACTGCTACATGAGGTTTTGCAGTTTGTGGGTCATGGAAAGTAATGGATTTAAGCAGTACACTTTCTGAGAGTAAAAAGATAAAAAAGATCAAAAGTTGAAAAAATAATAGACAAGTCTGAAAACTGGCTTTAATTCCAGTAAAAATATAAGTGCTAGCATGCATTCTATGCACAATAATGGGGGAAAATACCTTATATAATGGACCATAATATTTTGAAAATAATTTGAAGACAACTACTTACATGTAAGATAGGTCATGGAAAAATCCAAAAGGTCATGGAAAAGATCATAGAATTTTAAAAGCTCCAAAGAGTTTAAACCTTGTGTGCTTGTCCGAGGGCAATAAGAGAGACCCATTCCAACTTCCTCTGGATGCCTAGTTTTGTAAACTGATTACACTATAGCAGGTGATTCAAGACAGAATACCTGCCAGAAGTCCGATGGGTGCACAGTTTTATTGCAAGCACTGAGACTGTTAACAACAGTCAGTATTTTCCAAAAATTATCAATGGTGGGAAGGTATACTATAAAAGTGTCTATGGAAAACGCAAAAATATCTCACTCCTTGTGTAGTTGAGGTATACCCCTAAACTAGCAGCTCTTAATGTGTGGATTATCCTCAGATATTAACTTGACCTTAAAAGTCTAAGAGGAAAATGTTGTACAATTTGTAGGGGTGGTTATTCAAGGCTCATTCAGGAAGGGGGGAAGTGGGGGGAGGGGGGGTATGAGTTGATGCTTTCAGGCAACAGATCTGTCCAATACCTTTTGGTTGTTCAAATTTGATAAAAATTAACCAAATATTATGTGCGTAATGATATTTTGTGCCACATGGTATACTTGGGAGTGAGAAGGTTAAGCTTAATTTTGCAGATTTACAGGGAAAATAAAAAGACGTGTTAAGGAATTATTGTGTCACAGTGAGTGAGTTGTAGATATTAATAGTGGCGAGGAAATCTCAAAGAAGCTTAAGAGCATATTATTGGCAAACCATATTGGGAAGCTTGTGAGGGCGGGTTCGTTCCATAGAGCTTCAACTGGATTTCATCATAAAATGCACTGCTTCTTGTTGCTAGGTGGACTCAATTAAGATTGGTGTTCAGTTGCTATCCAGAGCATATGCTTTGGACAACTCTAATCCAATGGTTCTCAATCATCTGGCAAACCATTTCTTCTTCAAAAAGGTAAGATATGCTTGTTACTGCATGCTTCCTTGTGTTGTTGTATGTGTAGTACATGTATGTTATTTGCTGATTACTTTACTTCTCTTGTAGGAGTATAACAAAGTTCAGCACTTGGCCCTTCACGCCTTTCATGGGACTGAAGTTGAAGCCATGCAAGCAGAGAGCTGCTATCAAATGGCCAGAGCCTTCCATGTTCAGGTAGTCACATACACATACAAGCATTTTTCGATGTGATCAATACTTGTAGAGCTCGGCCTCTTAGGGTGGTATGCCCCATGTACTGTACCACTCCCATATGTAAGCCCACCTGAGGGATTTACAAACTGTGCTTTAAGCTATCACTAGCAGCCATCCCTAAAAGACTGATTGTACTCATTCAGCAGTGCATGTCTTTTCTTCCTTTTGAAAATTAACTGCAATATTATTAAATAGAAAACTAGTTTTAATTAGCCTTTTGGAGTATTGGCTTTCCTCCCTTATGGCATTTCCTTGTCCTTCAATTATGTAGCTTTTATCAAGTATTTTTGACTAGTTTCTCCTACAATTCACCAGTGCCCATTTACTATCATTTGAGTGGATACTGAGGTACTGTGAAAGATGAGTGTCTTGCTGCGGAACATAGCACAATGACCCCAGTCTTGCCTTGAACCAAGCTGAGCCCAGCACACAACAGTTAGGTCAAAATGCTTCTGGATAATTTGCGTTTGTATAATATTTGAAATATTTGCAAATCAATTATTTTACAGAATGATTATGACCAGGCATTCCAGTATTACTATCAAGCAACACAGTTTGCCTCACCAAACTTTATCCTTCCTCATTTCGGACTTGGACAGATGTACATAGCAAGAGGTGACACAAACAACGTGAGTTAATTTAGAATGGAGTATAAAGTTTTCATCTCAAACTGAACGTACAGCCAGGTATTGTGAGTGTACTATAAAGGTCGGCACACACTACGGGACTAGTCACAGGGACTTGCTTCGGGGACCAGTCCTCGTATTTTGCATCGAAAGTCTAGTCGCAGGGACCACATTTTTGGTCCCTGCGACTAGTCCTACGAATTAAGCTGGTTTGATTTCTGAGACTAGTCGCAGGGACCAATAGTCCCACAAATCGGTCAATTTTCTAGTGTGTACACACCAAGGGATAAGTCCCTGCGACTAGTCTTTAGTGCGTGCCTAGCTCAAAGCTTTCCTTACCCAAAATGACGGTCTTAAGTCTGCTGCATTGGTCTAGAATTGAAGAACCTTAGGTTCGATGGTGGTTATTTCTACAACAGAAAGCAGCTAAGAAGATAGGTTTCCAGCTTAAGAACTTTTATATGGACACTCATACCATAGTTACCGTACCTCTCCCCAGTTACAGCTCCTTAAATATCAACTGCATTCCTTTGCAAGAGGTTCAATCAGTCATGGCTCTAGCATCAGCTTTTCAGCAATCCCTAATATCAGTTACTGTCACTTTTTGGCTAAACTTCAAAAATAAATGGAAAAGTATACTGTTCAGGTTTTAAACAGGGAAGCAACATTGTGTGATGATGCAAATAACAGCTGCAATGCTGTAAAACCCAGCAATGTGATGCAATCCTATCATGAGTTCACCCACCATTGTGTCATCTTGCCCCATTACTGCAAATGGATATAGAGGGTGGGGTGGGGGAGCTTGGGAATGTAAGAGTGAAGAGTCTTCCCCAAAAATACTGTATAGCCAGCAGACAGGCTCCCGGCAAGGGCTAAAAAACATCCACCTGCATTGGGATCTTATGCCTACTCAAACTTTGTGAATAATATTAGAAGTCTGTGCCAATTGTTTTCATTTCACCTGCAGGCTGCCCAATGTTTCGAGAAAGTTCTGAAGGCCACACCTGGAAATTATGAGACTCTTAAAATCTTGGGCTCCCTGTACAGCACATCAACAGATCTGGAAAAGAGAGACACAGCCAAGGTGAGCAGTGAAGTGAAATAATATCAAATTATATCGAGACTAGTTTATCCTAAGTTGAGGAGACCTGACTCATTATATGGTAAATATAGGGTATATATGGTAAATAAAGAGTGAATGAAAGAGTGAATGAAAAGACTTATAGGATTGGTAGTGTTTTACCGTACAACTGGAATCATGGCTTTGCCTGTAAGCAAACTCTCGTAGAATGTAGTGAAAGAAAGAGAGAGTTTGGCCACAGGCTAGTGTGGAATTCATGAAAAGAATGACGCATAAAAGTTATGTCTGACTGCAAGTGGTCAGTGACCTAACTCACCTACATATAATACAGGGGCGAATAAGCTTCAAGTCAAGAATGTGACATTATTACGACAGCCTCTACAAACATTGTAAAATATTTTATCTGCACAGAACCATCTGAAGAAGGTAACAGAGCAGTATCCTGATGATGTCGAAGCCTGGATTGAACTGGCAGGAATCTTAGAACAAACTGATGTGCAGGTGAGTTGAAATAAACATATAGACAATTGATTTTCGTGTACCTGGTGAATTAGAGGTGAATAATTTTGAAAGCTAAGTATGTACAGTGGTTAGGAATGTGACTAATTTCTTGGAAGTTGCATAGCATCTAAAGTCTTGGATATCAGAGCAGCGTTGCACAATGCTGTCATTTGACTACCGGAGCTACTGTAGCAGGGTTTTAATCACGGGACGTTTCCTGAAGAAAGGGCCTGGTTTTCACTACAGCATAAACACAAACACAAGCAAAAGCGTAACGGTTATGAGGACTCTTACAATACAAGCATAAGCACATAAGCATGTGCAGAATGGTAAATGGCAATATTTTCGGTTCCACACCTCCTCAATACAGCATAACAAGATGGCGGAATTATGCTTATGCCTACAGCAGCAAGTTCTTACTAGACGTAAGCATAAACAGAAGATGAACAAAACTTTTTTCTCACTTTTTTTCTCACTGCCATTATGCTCTTACTTCTGCTCGTGTTGTAGTGGACACCAGGCTAAGAAGTAAAGGATTCTGTTAGTTGAAGTCAAATGATGCCATAAATTGCCTGTTGAGCTATTAATGCACTGTACTTAACTCAGTGGTGCTCAAGTATGCAGGGATCTTGTTGTAACAACATATAAGAAACAGTCAGGTACTTAAAACATCTCATGGTATTGCAGGCTGCCTTGCAAGCATATGGTACAGCGTCCCGTCTTCTAAAGGAGAAAGTGAAGGCTGATGTTCCTCCAGAGATCCTCAACAATGTTGGAGCACTTCATTTCCGTTTGGGAAATTTGAATGAAGCGAAGGTAAGCTATAGGAATGTAAGATATAAAAGATATTATAATTATACATTAAACTCAGAGTAATTGTAGTCAGGAGATGACATAGTTGATAAAAGTGTTGTTTTTTGTCACTGACTTGTATATTACGGTAAGACGTTTCGGCTAACTCTTAAGCCTTCATGAGTTTTTTAAAAAACTCATGAAGGCTTAAGAGTTAGCCGAAACGTCTTACCGTAATATACAAGTCAGTGACAAAAAACAACACTTTTATCAACTATACATTAAACTCTCTAACTCTCTTCTGATTGGCCGAAAGCGTACAGTGAATTTTTTAAATCAGCGCCCATGACATCATAACTGCAGATTATACAATTATCATGTCAAGGACACTCAAGGTCACGGGTTATCATGTCAATTTCGCGTACTTTGTGCTGCTTCCCGTCAGTGAAGAAGCAAAAACATGACTTCCATTTTTTTTTTTCGTTCAATGTATAATTAAACAATTATTAGATTCGGTTTTGTGATATCCAGAATAATAAAGGTCTCGGTAAGGGTTATCAGCCTCAGCCTCGACCTTGATTACTCTAGATATTACTAAAACTTCATTCAATAATTGTTTATTAAAATACCGTCTTGTACGTTGTTCTTATAAGTTGAGTGACAGACTCAGAGGAGAGGCCAGGATATCCTGGTTTCTGCCATTTTGGAGAAAACATTAATGTCCTTTGAGGATGAGTGTTACTCACCAGAAGAAATTAAACAGCTGTATCTTTTTCAATGGATATGTTGGGCACTCAAGTCTTCTGTGTGTCTTATCGTTCAATACGAATTTGTTATGAAGATCTTCATTTTCTTATTAACAAAGTGACGTCAGCTTTTCATGCGTCTGTCCTGCTATTGATTTTGAATTTCGTCATAACATTGTCAAAGTAGCTGTGGATCGATCTGCGGAATACTTTGACAATGTTATGAAGAAATTCATTGTCATTAACAGGACAGACCATGAAAAAACTGCCGTCAATTTGTTTTTTACCAAAACAAATTGTCAAATTGTCCTCTCTTGCTCGTTGCCGCATTGCGTAAATTATAAATTCATGTGTCTGTCCTCTAATTATAAAAATTAGCCAATGAGCTCGCGAGAATTTCTGCAGTTATCGTAAAACACAAAATCGACTTTATTCCATATATAAAGGAAGCTGAAGTGAAGCAAAAAATAAACCACAGATTTATTTTATTTCCAAGCGTAGAGCTAAGAAGCTAATTTTTACAAAATTCAAGCAGTTTAGTAACTAAAGGCAATACTTTTGTCATTGACAGCGATTCTATGAGTCATCTCTTGCACGGTGCAAACAGGAGAGTCAAGCTGATGAAAGTTACTATAACGCAATCTCTGTAACTACAACATACAACCTGTCACGCCTTCACGAGGCCATGTGTGAGTTCGACAAAGCAGAGGCGCTCTACAAAAATATCCTCAGAGAGCATCCTAACTATGTGGACTGTAAGTATGGGAGACCTAAACCAGTCGATTCTTTGTAATTTTGTTTTTATCATTTGCGTTTAGGTTTCGGCGAGTGTGAAACGCAAGATGCCACGCGAGAGAACAGCAAGGGAAAAAAACGCGGGTTGCCTGTCCTAAAGCTTATTTGATGAAACAGTGCCTGGTTCAAGAGCAGTACAATTTATCAATCTATTTTTCCTCTTGCCAGGTTACCTTAGGTTGGGGTGTATGGCTCGTGACCGGGGCCAAATCTACGAGGCCTCTGACTGGTTTAAAGAGGCTCTGCAGATTAATCAGGTAAATACCAAATCCGCTAAACCTGCCCTGCCGCAAATTATTTCTTTTTAAATGTAGCATGGACGCCTATGTTATAACTAAGCTGCTACTGTAATAAGAGCCAGAGGTGGCGGTTTATAAAAGTAACTCTAAACACGTTTGTAGGCGGTGAGAGTCATGTTTTGTGTCTTCAGCAAAAGTCAGTTTAACGTTAAGGCCTGGCCAATGTAGCAAACATTTCTACGCAAAACAACACAGCCACTACACAACAAGATTGGTGAGCAATCAAGTGACTGCATGCTTAGTCTTGCAGTGCGAGTACTCGAACCGGGGAATTTAGAAAAGAGTTAATCAATCAAAACGTTACTAGAGAACGAAGAATAGCAATCTTTTTCTCAATTAGACATAACATTAAAGAAAACGAATGGTAGCTATTAACAAGAAGTAAAACCAAACAAAGTGTGAGGTGTTGCGAACTGCTTTCAGGTTGATTGGTTAGTTTCGATACTAAATTTGTTTGCATATCAACGGTTTTGGTTAAGTGATCGCAAAATGAGTTTTCACTGAAGCTAAATTTTTCTAGCGAGATTTATAATACTGTTAAGATAATTTGCTGGCAAGGACTGAATCTCTAAGAGTGTATTTAATGTAGAGGATTCGAAAGTATTTATGTTTTCACGTCAAACAGACCATTACTTGCTATCGTGAAGATAGTTTTCTCGCAGGTGGCCTGGTTGGAGTTGTCGCTTTGTACGAGAGCTTGAGATTGAATTTTCCCTGTTTTACATCACACAGGACCATCCGGATGCTTGGTCCCTTATCGGCAACCTTCACCTGGCCAAGCAGGAATGGGGCCCAGGCCAAAAGAAATTCGAGCGCATTTTGAAGCAGCCTTCCACAGCTAACGATGCGTACTCTTTACTAGCCCTGGGGAACGTGTGGCTTCAGACGCTACACACTCCAACACGAGATAAGGCAAAGGAAAAACGGCATCAAGATAGAGCTCTTGCTTTGTATAAACAAGTATTGAGATACGACCCGAGAAACCTGTATGCAGCCAATGGCATTGGTGAGTTATATATCAGCTGCTGTGAAGTACTTTTGAAATATCGTGAAATTCAGCTACGTAACTTTAGTGTCATATTTGTTCAGTGTTTTTTGATGGGCCTAATTTTTTTTCTCAGGGGGGAGGGGTTGGTGGCATGGAGCGACTTGGAGTGTTTCTACTGAAGAAATGTTAAATTTCATGGCAGGACTACCCCCAGCGTTAAATTTGTCACCACTTGCTTATGCACCTGTCTTGACAAAGAACACAGCGCAATTCAGCGCAATTTCCCCAGCCAGGGCTCGAGTCGAGACCGCTTGTCACTGTGCCTGTCATACAATACTTGTGTCAAACAAAGCAGTTATTTTTTTCATTTTCCAGGTTGCATTCTCGCGCACAAGAACTTTCTGAGAGAGGCACGAGATGTGTTTTCTCAGGTAATATGCAGAACGAAAACTCTAAAGATGAAAGACTTGTAGCTCTCTTTTAGATGAAAAGACTTTCCACAATCACGTTAAACTAAGGTGAATATTCATACCGATATTTCATGACGTCTTTCAGGTTCGCGAAGCCACCGCTGACATCCCAGATGTGTGGCTCAATCTGGCACATATCTATGTTGAGCAAAAGCAGTATGTTGCAGCTATTCAGATGGTGAGATTGTTGGTTTTTTTTTAATCGCTTTGCCAAGCGTTGGAATATTAGCCAGTTTTCTACAGATGAGCCCTTCGCGTTCAGAGGTAACGTGAGTGTTTTTTTCCTTGCAGTATGAGAATTGTCTGCGGAAGTTCTTCAAACATCACAATGTTGAGGTGTTACTATACCTGGCGCGAGCCTACTTCAAAGCTGGCAAAATGAAGGAATGTAAACAAGTGTTACTCAAGGTAAATTATTCGTGCATTGTTGATCACAATCAGCATGTTTTTGGTTTAAACTAGTCATTCATTTCTACAACCTCGTTCCCAGGGTCCTCTCTCTACTTCGAGAAAGTACCCTGGTTACGGCTGGTCACGTGTCTATGCATGCCAACCCAAGCCGCACAGAGGGGGGTCCTCATCTTAATTTTGTCAACACTCTCTAGGGAGGGTGAACGTTGCGTTGCTACACAGACGTTATTTTGATATTTGTCAGAGATCCTGCCTGGCCAGTGTTTCGGCTCCATTCAAATAAAAGCTATTAAGCAGTACTTTAATGTGGGTACTTTTTATTATACTGTACAAGGCGGCTCTAACTTTTAATTAAGTGGATGAAACCCTAGTGTGTGACCATTCAAATGAGAGCTATTGAGCAGTACTTTCCTGTGGTAGTGTGTTGTACAACTTGGTTGTAACTTTTAAGTCTGTGGACGAACCCCTTGTTTTTTTGGGGGAGCTATTCAAATTAATTGAACGGCAGAATACTTCCATGTGGTAGAATAGGGTGGTTTTCACTTTTGACTCATTTTTTGTTAAATTCTGCACTAAAATTATTTTATTCGTCAACAGGCTCGTCATGTTTCTCCTAACGACACCATTCTGTTGTTCAACATTTCGCTGGTACAGCAGCGCTTGGCAACAGCCATTTTGAAAGCCGAGAAGAGTCCACTTAAGGTTGTGCTTGGCGCAGTAAGAGAACTGGAACAGGCGCAGAGGTGAATGATAGCTACCTTAAGACTTAAGTTCATATGTCTAAGGGTAAAATTCGTGTGATTTGCTGTTTTTATTGTTTACCTCATCTCGTTACATCTACACCGTTTACCACTGGTACAATCAAAGATCTTTCGGCAATTCCTCCACGCTAATTTTTTCATGTTCATATTATCACTAAGTAATCATTCGGGTTTTCAGAACACTGAAATTGCACTCGCCAAAGGGCTTGTGCAGTTTCAGGTTTTTGAAAAACTCACTCGTGTAAATTAATTCCAAATTGAGCCCGAAACCGTACAAATGATTACCTATACTAACTAATTTCAGAAATTTCACATGGTTAAGTCAGAATGGAGACCGCCTGAAGTTTGACTTAAGTTGGGCAGCGACTGAGGCCAGGTAATATACTGAATGTTTATTAGCAGTTCAATTTAAAAATATCGCGTTTTGTGCAGTGAAAATCAACCAACGTTTCACAGGTACACCAGCATATTATTGAACTTACATGAAAATTACGTTTGTGCACAGACACACCAGTGATTTGCTTAGCCAGGCTCAGTACCATGTGGCACGCGCTCGGAAAGTTGACGAAGAAGAGCAGGAAGTGAGGCGAAAACAGGAAGCGGAAAAAGAAGCGCTGAGGAAGAAAAGAGAAGAAGAGGAGGTGAGATTAACATCTAGAATCTCCTTACGAGGTCAATTCATTGTTAAGTAAACTGGTGATAGGAATATATAGAAACATCAACTGATGGATTTTCACTGTTGTGTAGATCTACCACTAAGTTCGTAGTATTGAGGCAGGAAAAGAAGTTAGTGGCAAAGGGGACAGTCTGTTTCATTCCTATAAGAAGGGACTGGTGTAGCAGGCTTTCTTAATACGAAATTTGAAGGCAGATGCTAGTTTTTTTGGCAGGCTGTGAAAACAATGCCAGAGCTGTTGGTTATGTATACACCTGGGTGGATTTAGGCTATTTGAAAGTTAATTGTCCTTCCCAAGATCCTGGTACCACATCCACGGCCAAGATTTAATTTAGTCCACCGCGCTACCCAAAGGAAAAGAATACACTCGAAAAGAAACTCTTGAATGTCAAGTCACCGACATATTGGCCATTTTAGTTGCTCGCTTCCAAATGTACTCAGTGAAACTTACAATGCAATTGACTGCAGTGGTTGGCCAAAACTAATCATGACACTGGTTTGAAAGTGTTTTTATCCCAGTTGAAAGTGAAAAATACTCAATGTGCTATCATAACATTGATACTTTCGTAGAAAATGAGAAGGGAACAACGTGAACAGCAAGAAAAAGAACTTCTTGAGAAACGTCAACAGTTCAAGGAAGCCACCAAGAATCTGCTGGTGTTTGCTCCTGAAGAACAACCCCCCAAAGAGAAGTCGTCCAAAGGAAGAAAGGTAACGCCTTATTTGGCTGTTCATAGTTAATTTTCTTACTTATACAGATAGGCTCTCCTTTAGCCAGCTGCTTAAGTTTTTTTGGATTAAACTGTGCCATCTCTCTGCTGATTTCCTAATCTTCTTAGGTAATGAAAAGGAAAACTGACGACCGCTTAACTTTTTGCCGTCTTCATATTGCGAAATCAGATTTAAAGCAAACAATCCGAGGATTTTTTTTTTTGAACTTTTTATGTTACTTTTCCAAAGGTGTCAGGTGTTACAAAGCTCCGCTAAGTATCAATCGCTCATGCCTTTGCCAGCGAAAGCAGTTCAGCGAAAGCAGTGCTTTCAACCTCGTGTTAGTCGTTTTTCATTTTTTTTGAGAACCTTTCACATTTTCTTAACGTCTGTTTCTGTTTGGTGTCTGTGTAGAAAAAGACCGCGGATGATTTTGTGGCGAGTAACGACGAAATAAGTGAAGATGAAGGAGAACCACGTTTAGATGAGGAAGGAAACGAAATAAAGAAACCGAAAGCCAAGAAGGAGAAGAAACGGTGAGTGTAAAAAAGAGTGGTTTGCAATTGACTGCTGTAAAATTGACTGTCTGGCCGAACGACCGACCGAATGACTGAATGACCGAATGCTGGACCGAATGACCGAATGACGGAACAGACGACGAACAAACGACCGAACACACGGCCGAACACACGACTGAACACACGACCGAACACACGACCGAACACACGACCGACTGACCGACTGAACGACCGATATATATTGAATGATTAGTCGATTGATGAACTTCCAACCGCGCAAGTGAATATAAGAAAGATTAGAGACAAAGTCGTTTGATGATGACTGATGATGATTTGACCATAACCCTGAATGGGTATAAGGCCAGAAACTAGGCTCGATTTCCACCGCTCTCTCGTGTCTGGTCAAATGATAAATCTTTACC
This sequence comes from Platygyra sinensis, assembly GCA_019787425.1. Classification (NCBI taxonomy): domain Eukaryota; kingdom Metazoa; phylum Cnidaria; class Anthozoa; order Scleractinia; family Merulinidae; genus Platygyra; species Platygyra sinensis. The sequence goes on along the minus strand of JAHPZR010005948.1, from coordinate 41,016 downwards.
AAAAGAGCCAAGTGAATGTTATCTCTTAATAATTTGCATTTTGCAGGCGAAGAAAACGAATCAGAGATGACGGAGACGAAAATGCGCCGAAGAAAAAGAGGTTTGTGAAATTTCCTGTCTCCAGTAGTGTTAAAAACTCGCAAACCTTTTCTGCTGCGTCCAAGTATTGCGCTTGTGTTCAACTTTCCTAGATCATCATTTGAAGGTATCAGTAGGTTTTAAGCAACAATTTCTGATTGTCTTTTCAAAGGAGCCGTAAGCCGAAAGGAGAACCCAAAGAGAAGAAGTCTAACGACGAAAGATTGGGAGCCAAACAAAGACGTAAAATCAAGTCCAAGGCATTCGTGTCCTCGTCTGAGGATTCAGACTCTGACACAGAGAAGCTCAAGATTGCTGATGTGTAAGTAATTATGATTATCAGATCTCTCAGCTAGTACGCGTGCTGTGATTGGTCAATTTAGCTGACCGTATTCTGCTGTTACGACCCGCTAAAATCTAAATCTGTTTTTGTTGCCAACATGTTTCGTGATTTATTACAAAGTGTTCTTGACTTTTTTAAGCAAGTTAAGATTTAAAACGTTCTTTTTTTAAAATTGTGTATTAAAACGTAGCTAACGATTTAACAACGAGTTCAAATTGACTCGTTTTGCTTTCGGCGTGCGTCCGAAATTTGAGGCCGTTCCGCGTGAATATAAGTCGTTCCAGAATCCGTTATACATACCGTGGAGATGTAATGAACATCTTTAAGTCACAAACTCGTTTTCCTGGTCTGCACTGTAAGTTATGGATCCTCGTTTTTCCCCTACGATTTATGGCCTGCGCGTTTCGTGCTTGAGCCATAAATCGATGGGGAAAAAACTCGGTCCGTGACATACATGTACTATACAGACCTTGTTAGTTGCTATGTTGAAATGGATATGATGGTTTTCTTGGTCAGTGGTGGAGGGTAGATACGAACCGCTGCCCAATGAAGTAACTCGTAACAAAGCCCTCAGTAGCGTTTAACGAGTGGTTCTAACGAGTTTTAGTATGAATCTTCTAGCGTTCTATCACGAATGTCGTTCTCTGAATGGCTACGTGCTCGTTAACTATTTGACGGCTGCTGCTTTGAGTTTTTGAGGTGTCTGTGAAGACGATTTAGATAAACTCTTGAACGACTAGCAGATTTATACTAAAACAATTAGATAATTCGATTTCGATTTCTTTGCGTGATTGTTGACTTGAGCTGTGTCCTCGTCAACTATCACGCGATAGAAATGTGGAACTCATAGTCAAACTTAACAAATAAGGAAGCGTAAGCCGTGTATTACACCGTGATAAAACACGACAGGCATTTGAGAACACGAGGGAAATGTAGAAAGCACGAGCCGCAGGCGAGTGTTTTCTACATTTCTCGAGTGTATGACGAGTGTTTTTTGTTTTTTTTTCTCGAGTGTATGACGAGTGTTCTACATTTCTCGAATGTATGACTGGAGTGTTTTATCACAGTGTAATACACGGCTTAGGCTTCTTCATTTGCTTTATGATATAGATTTTACGCGCGCAAAACAATAAAACACGCTTTTTCTATGTTTTATACTCTGATAAAACACAGGTTTTTGACCAATCAGAGCGCGCGCAGGGTCCAATCTATGTTATAAAGTCAAATAGATTGACGTACGCACAGCTTTATTACCGGCTCATTCGGACAGGGTATTTTCTAAATATACACAGGGTTGAAATCATACGCTTTCCTCGAAGTTAGGAAATTAAACGAAAATGTGTCTCTAAAAATGCTAAAATGCACACGATGGTTCACCTACAATTGTAGTTTTACAATTTACCTGAATTCAGTGGTTTGACTTAATTTTACTCTCTCGCTCCTCTCTTAGGGGTAGCGATGAAGACATCAGTGACAAATCGGAGGCTGAGAAGAGCGACAAGGAGGAAAACGTGAATGAAGAAGAGAAAGAAGACAGTAGCGAGGGGCAAGAAGAGAAAGCTCAGACTGGAAGGAAAAGAATTCTGTCGAGTGATGACGATGATGATGATGATGATAGCCTTGATGAAGATATTGAGGACGGTGACGATAAAGACGGCGACGAAGAACAACCATCGACGAGTCAAGGCACGCCAAAGAAGAAAAGCAGAAAACTTGTTAGCTCGTAAGTGGAAATGTTTGATGGCCATGACTTAATTTTCGCGTTTGTGCAATTCTCTCTTACATTGTCAAGTCTCGGCGTTCAGTAGGCTCTGGAGTCTGCATCCGGCTGTCGGGGATCAAGTTATTGAGCAAGCCACGTAAACTTTCAGTGCCTCTATCCACACGCAATCCATTTTCAGTATTAGGTTCCCTCCACACTACGTGGGATGAATTTCTAAACGGAGGCTTCGCACCGAAAACGTAGTAAGTGTTTTCTGTCCACACTACGCCGGAGGAAATTAATAACGGAACAAAATACAGCAACAGAAAAACTTGAGTGAACCCTTGAGGTTTAGCGTTTATCACATGTCAAGACGTCGTCGTTTCCGAACACCTCTGTTTTCAAAATCATTATGTTTTCCGTCCAAACTAAAACGCGAAGCCACTGTTCATGAAAAGCTCCGTTCTCGGGACGGATCAGTGTGGACGGTAGGCCTATTCTTAGATATAATGCTGCGTTTTCAATTTTTTCCGGCACAGATTAGACGAGGCGTTGACCGGTCGTTTTGAACGTTGGGAGTTAAACTTCTAGGCCTCTCGAGGCAGGAGCAAGAATGGGCAGGGGTGGATTATCGGGAAAGCTTGATAAAATGTTAGAAATAACCTGTGCTGTTGTAGCATCCCTTCCTGTTTACTTTATCCTTCAAAAACCGGAATTAAGCTTCGATTCTTACTCTTCGGACGTTGCCTTGCTATTAAACTTTTTATGATGTCAGTAAAACTGTTACACTGGTTGTTTTTTTTTTTTCAGGTCTGAATCAGAAGATGATGACTGAATCCAGGGCTATCCTGCCCCCTGCGGTCATTTTGATATGGAATAATTCCGGTAGTAAAATACCTGTATACATCGGCTAACCCCAAGATGAAGGACCAAACAGAAACAGCAATGTGTAGTGTGCTATAGATAGACACTCTACCCCTACTCCCACAGACCCATGCCACGCCCTACCTCACCCCACCACATCCCCACACTTGTATGCAGTACTCAAACATCACAGTAAACAGGATATTGGTTGCCACTATTGAAAAGTTTTATGAAGTACGACTAATGAAACATACAAGAAAACGCGTACAAGGCCAGATGTCGTGTCAGCCCTGGGACGTTTTTTAGAGTACTCACCGTCTTACGTTACATGAGTTTTGTAAACTAATTGCGGAGCTCCAAACCCTTATCGTAGATAGTTATTTTGATGCTTGCCAATGTCTGTCATTTGATACTGTAAGCTCAGTCTGATCAGAAACAAAAAAAAATTAAGAAAATTCGTTTCTTTTAAGTCCATCCTATTGTACTAGTTACCACCCCTCCAGTGACTGAAGAATTTGTTGTTTCTCACAAAGAGTGTACTGCTTTACATGTTTTAATAGGGTTATGTACATAGTCCACAATGGAAGCCTAAATAAAAGATTTTCTTCACTTGTAATCTTGGGTGTCTGATCTGTTCTTTTGCACCTCTGGCAATCTCATTTTCAGGCTCTTGGATCTGCAAAATGGTGCAAATTTGATAAAATGAGTAATCGGAGGGAGTTCTCGAGAAATAGAATTTATTTCAGTTAGCACAAAAGTTCATCATTGGTTAGCCTGCGTGGCAGGCCATAGAAAGGGAGGGAGGAAAGTCAAAAAATGAGCGCTGGAGGAAGAAGGTACCCTACCGTGATCCTCCCGCGTCCAATCTTCTCGCGCTTCACTAGCTCGTCTTTACCCTTTCCCTCACCTTCGGCGCCTGCCACGCATGCTAATCATTGGTTGAATGCTGCTATGGAATTTTGTAAGTTAGTCACCAGGCCCTTTCTTTTTCTGCCTTGGAGCTAAAAAAGAGAGAGCCTGGGATGAAAGTTTGGGAATGGAGATTACATTAGAAAAGGTTTCTTACACAGTCCAATCCCTATTAATCGGCCACCCTCAGGGAAATGGATAGTGGCTGTTTAACAATCAGGCCCCAGTTGTTCAAAGGCTGGATAACGCTATCCACTGGACAAATCGCTATCCAGTGGATGACTGGTAACAAAGCAAACCAAGCTATCCACTGGATAGTGATTTATCCAGTGGATAACGTTATCCAGCCTTTGAACAACTGGGGCCAGGTCCTGGGTGGTTAAAGTCATTTTCAAAATGGTGCTCTTCCCTGCAACTTACATGCGAATCACACCTTTGTGACACTGACACAAAAAGAAACAATGCAATGACGTGAATCCCAACACTCCTTTTAATGCAAATAGCTATTTACAGGTGATACATGTAAAGCTTGATATCACCAGTATATAAATATCCATGCCTTGTCCACAAGACCATATTTACAATCAATATGTCGTGCAATATGTCATATACTGCATAATTTAACATAGAATACATATTGTAAATTATTTATAACCCAACAATGATGAAACAAGTGTTATTCCTTAATCCCTACCATATCAATTATTTATCTTGGTGCTGTAGTTTAACAGTTGCATGACAGAAATAAATATATTAAATTTATATTATCTTAATCTTCAATCACTGACTTTCAAACACTAACAACCAATTTAATCCATTTACTATATAATTTAGTCCTGAAAGTCATTGTTATGCAAATTAAACTAACTTATTGATGTCTGTAGAAAGTATTTGTAACAAAAATCCTTGATGAATTGTACTTAAGAAAATATGACCTTTGACTGAAAATGACAATTATATTGAGGAACAGTACATAACATTAAATACTTCATCCAAACAGTAAATAGAACACAGTCCCATTTTTTTAGCACAGCAATTTCTTTTTTACAAATAAAATAATAAGCATTGTAAGCTTCCACCCAGAGTAAAATAAGTAAGCAATGATGCAAAAGCTCAAATTTGTCATTGGCTTGTGTCTGTTAATGCATTTATGAATCACAAAGATTGCATTTCATTCTGGATCCACGTTTCCCACACATGTATCCTTGGAGTACCTTTTTTTCTGAAAACAAAGCTGAGACTTCATTTTGTCCAAAGGGCTTTGGCTGGGGTTTTTCCAAGAGAAGAAGAAATTTTTTTTAAAAAAAAAATAGTTCATGGAACCCAAAAAGCTTATAATAAATGATAAATTCATTTTATTAAATAAAACCTGGAAAGTTGTCATTATAAGCATCAAACAGTTTAAAATGGTGAACTAAGATGCAAAGAAAAAATAGGCAGCTTGAGCAAACCAGGATGACAATGGCAACGAGAATGTCACTAAATGAGGTTTAATGAGAAAAACAATATAGCTGTGCACGTGTGTTACAAATTGTTGTACATTTCTCCGCTGTCCTCTGCAAAACAAGAACCTGAAATGACCAAATTCTGAATAGTCTGGGGAATGCGAATGACAATAGCAACTTTTCGTGTTTCTTGTACGCCATCATTGCATATTTAGCCTGAACACATTTTTAGAGCCCTTGGGATACTGAACACATCTAGATAATTGTGAATTTGGTTGGTAAAAGATAAAATTCATATTTGACTAGGTGTCTTTTGGTGTCACTGACACGCTGCTTAAGCTCCCAGTCACTAACGTCATGCGTTAGACCTAACACTATAAGCATAAAGCCCATGCACCTATATATGCATGGGCTGATAAATAACTGCACTTATTTTTGGACCTCTTCTGCTTCACACAGATGACAGGCATATTTTTTATGGGAGTACATAGTACAGGAATGATAGGGTACTTGTTTTCAGAATTTTAAGGTATGACGATAACCGCAGTTAACTGTTCATGAGTTGCACTTTTTGCAGCTTTTCATTCTCAGATTATACTCTTCCTCAATGTTAAAAGCAGACATTGCAATAAACATCTGCCCTGCATAGTAGGTGGTCATGATCAATGCTCTCGACCCAGGCACAGGGAAACAAAACTTGTTGATAGCAATGATATTGTCCGATATATAAAATAGGGCGGCACCAATACAGGCACTCATTCTTGTCCAGCGGCATAATCCATTCTCTTCAATCTGATTTTGGACACATGTAATCGCCCTCCACATCATTCCAGTGATCACAAAACCATAGATCAAAACAGCAATTACCAGTTTTCCCTTAAGTCCAGGATAACAAATGTAGTACATCAAAAACCCAGGTAACGTGCACAGCACTCCCACAAGCCAATTTTTGGCTTGAAACCCAAAGGCTCGGATGTACAAAATGTGGGCAATGCCAAACGCAGCCATCCCATGAATAAAATATGTGTTTTTCCACACAAGGAAAATATCACCAATGCCTGAGAAGATGAGACCCAGCAGAATTCGCCGGCTGTAGTTATGTTCTTTCTCCAGACTTATCCCTTGCAGACTGACAAATCCACAGAGACAAAGGATTGGAAGAATTTTCAGAAGAGCTGCAAAGACTGTTGGTTTCTCTGATTCGGGAAGCCATGCTACAAAGTATACACAGACAGTCTTGAGGAACGGGACAAGCTTAGGACCAACACTTTTAACCTAATTTGAGAAAAAAATATATTTTACAATAAGTCAGACATTCTAATTTAGCTTCATGCAAAAATGTTCAAAATATTCCCAAAGGAGTCAAGCTTCAGGCCCTTTGCAAACGTATCAGACACTTGACAATACAGGTACTTACATAAAAAAGCTCATTAGGGCTATGGGGCGGAACTACATATTGTTGATGATCATTTAAGCAATAGAGCACTTTTTCCGTGTTTACATAGCCTCATCTAAACACAAGGACACATGTATTGTGATGAAGTTCTGTCATCCTCAACAAACTGGTCAATCTTGAATCAGGACTATGAAACCTGCTGGCTCCTTGCCACAGACAAGAGCTTTTCTCAAGGGTGTGAAATATCCATATAATGATTTCAACAATATCATGTTGACAAACAAAGCTCTGTACAACTTAGTAAAGCAAAATTGCAGTAGATAGCACAAAATCCATCTAGAGAAAGAAATGTAATCGAAGACAGATTTTGTAAAATAAAGTATTTTATACGTAACCTTGGGCAACCTTGGATTGAGGAAAGAATTTGTGCTCAACCTCTCACCCCGCCCCCAACCAACCCTGCAATATCCTGCCCACGCAGTTGACTAAAGTGGGAATATAACGCAGCTGTAAACAAATGACACATCGTAATTTGTGAAGGCTTTTAGATATTAAAATTTCAAAATGAACCACCTTTCTTCTGACTCTAACGTCTTCTGCCTCGTGAAATTTTTGTTGAAGTTTTTGACACGTATGACGAATTTTCAACATCTAAAACAAAACCGAAATAACTGTATATAAGCTTCTGATGAAACATAAAGCGATGTTCAGAAAAATTCACCACCAAATATCAGTTGAAATACTTAAAACCGATAAATAAAGAGCAATAAAAATGCTCGTCGAAATCAAATTCGTCTTCTCAGATTAAACTGCGTTTTACTTTTGTTTTCTTTGTTCCCAAAGAACACAAGAAGTCACAAATAAACATCTCTCGGTGGTTTCATTCGTATTCTTTCTCTAGCTTCATTTCAGTCCATACATTCAGTCATAAACTCGATCTGACTAAAGAAAGTGAGTTAGATTCGACCAAAAATTAATGAAAAGCAATTTGAATGGCTTTGATCTACTCAACTTGTTACAGTATATTTTGTGAAGTACTGGCAATTCCGAAAACGGCAATGGTTAATAAATTTGCCAAACAACGTAAACATTAGAATTGCGAATCAAATTAAGCTTAGTTGAAATCGCTCATCGGCGAAGGCTATCTACTTTTCCTTTCAAATTGAATCGTACGAAAAGTGGCAAAACGAATTCGTCTGTGTTTCCATAGGCCATTAAATTGTAATAAATAAAAGAAAGATTGTAAACATGGCCCAATGCAACACGACCGAGGAAGAAATGAAAACAACTTTTGTTGCGTAATGGCGCAAAGCTACATCATTTTTAAGGTATCAAAATGTATTCTCTGTTCGGATTGTACTTACCACTTCAGCTCTGTCTAATCTGTATTGTAAAACATACGAATCTGCTCGAACAGAGCAGTTTTTCTCGTTCTTTATCATGATATCGCTCCAACACTCGTTCGCTAACTGAAGCGATCGTGACACTTGTGACAACTTTATCGCGCGAACACAGCCCACGTGACAAGTATTCTGACGTCACCTAATCGCTAAAGGAAAGAGGTAAGCGAAAACTGCCCACACAGTTTTGAAATCAATATAATTAATGACTTACGTATGAATGGTGAGTGAAATAATTGTTGTTACTTAGAGATCACACGACTATCTTATGACAAACTGACCTGATCTTCTTTGAAACATTTTTAATATGGTCTTTTATCGCTGTAGTCTGGTTGAGAGCTGGTGTTATATCTTCTTGGGACAAATACGTAATTGTTATAAATAAACTTTAATTTTAATTTTTCATGTCACGTAGCCGAATATATGGTGAAATTGAAATCAGTGTAAATTCATTCATGTTTGAATTTTCTGTGTCGATTCTGTGGGGACCTTTGTTGACCTCAGGAACAGAAAGCATGCAATCTCGACAAGGTTGTTCAAGGTCTTACTTAGTATTAAATATCGGGTTTCAAGTCGAGATCTAAATCAGTTTAAATTTTTACTGGATGTTAACTGCTAGCTAGCCGGAGAGAAATAAAACATTCACATCCTTATGGTTACCATGGATATCTACACATTCTAATGAAAAATAAAAGTTGCACAAAATAAAACTGACAAAATGCACAAAATGTAATTTTTGTGTTTGTTCAGAGTTGTTAAAGTTTTTTTTTTTCAGTCTAGTTACAAAGGTTGCTCTGAGTTTGGGAAGAAGAAAACTGGCTCCAAACATGTCCGTAGGAGTGGTGCCGTGCGCCAGGCCAGGGGTGAAAGTCAAAACTTACAGTGCGACTACTCTAAGCCGAGGGCTGCCCAGCAAGATTTTTTACAAATAATTTAACAAATAAAAATCATGGAGGTTAACAATAGTTTTCCAACAAATTATCCATGTAATCGAGATGTACATTACAACAACAGGCAACTGGATTTGTGATCATTTTGATTAGTAACTTTAAAAATATGCTGAGTGGTCATTTTGCAAAATAAATTGCTTATTGGCCCTGAAAGAAGATAGCTTCTTAAAATTTTCTCAGGATGACCTTGGTTAACTCATTTTGGGAATCTTTGTAATAAAATCATCCCTTAATACAATCACAACCTTTTTGCAAAGAGGTTGTCTCATTAACTTCCAAGGTATGTACACAAAACTTAAGTTTACAGATATTTTATCAGTTTCGTTGAATACAAATTTCATACATCAGCAAATAATTATTTAAGGTAAAATTATATTGTGTATCTTAATTTTAAGTATAGCAAATACAATTTTGATTATCCGAAGGTTTACTCTTGCTAATAAACCTGGCTAGCATAAGATTTACTTGTGATAGATTACAAAAAAAGTAAAAATCTTGTATGAAAAAATCCTGTTCATGCTGGGATTTGCCTACCTGACTATTAAGCTATGTTCACACTTTATGCCTGAGCACAGTGCCCGAGTACAATTCTTGCTGGACACTAATACAGGCCACTTTTTCCAAGCACTCGCATGACAATTTTGGCACAAAGCCCAACCCTGGGTACAAGGTTGACTTGACCTGGCTCTCTCCAATCCTAACCCCATATCTCCCCAGGCCACTCCACTTCATTTTTAGCCAGTTTCTTCTTGACCCTTCCAGCTACAGTCAGATCCTTCCAGCCAGGGCCTGTTCACAGGCTAGTCTTGACCTTGTACTACGGCACTAAACATTAGTTGACGACTAGGAGTATCCAGTGTCTGGACTCAACTTACTCTATTTTTGTGCCAGTTCCCCAGGCACCAAGTGTGAACACAGCTTGATATAAAGTATGTTTCAGTCTAAAAAACACTGAAACCACTATGAACTTTGAAATAATTCTAAGAAGTTTTAAAACTGATTGGCAAACTGATTCAAACAAAATATATAAAACTTTGTACAACACCCAAGAGGACACTTCAGCCTAAAAACGACAAGGAGGGCTTCTTTGATAAATAATTTTCTATAGGGTGGGTCTTTTTTTTTTCTTTAAGGTAATACCATTAACTTTCTTATCAATTTCTCCTTCACTGCATGATAGCCCTTCCCCTTCTCTGGCAGAATCATTACTATCATAAATGAGGCTGTAATAACAAATATACTATGAGTTATTTCTTGGCTTTTTCGATTTTACCTGGTTGACTGTAAATGAAGACAAGGCGATTCCCAGTTGTGCACCATAGTATGTTATCATGACAATAACCCGTGCAAAAGGGATAGGTAAATAGAACTTGTTTACGCCAAGAATCAGATCTGAAATACCAAATGACACGGCACCTATACAGGAACTAAGTTTGGTCCATTGCCAGGTTTGGCCACGTAAAGAAACTTGCAGACCTGTGATGGCTCTCCAAATCATAATTGTTATCATAAGCATGTATCCTCCAATAGCTCCTATGAGGAAACCTTCAAGGTTTGGCAAGTATAAGCAATATGTGTGCACACTTGGGATCAGGAGAGCCAAAAACACTATTAAGTTTATTGGTTCAAAGCCAAATGCAGTAGCATACAACAGATGAGCCACACCGAATGAAACAACGCCAAAGTTAAAGTGGCTGTGTTCCCACACAATGAATATATCACCAAACAGAGAGAAGATAAGGCCCAGAAGAATGCGTCGATTGTAGTCATGGTTGGCTGACAGGCTCACTCCTTGCATGATAACAAAACCACACAGGCATAAGATGGGTAGAATCTTGATCACTGCTGCTAGTATTGAAGGATTCTCTGCTTCTGGAAGCCACAGTATGAAGTAGATACAGAATGTCTTGAAGAATGGGATAAGCTTAGGAACAACATGTTTGAACTGTCAACAAACAAAAGTATGTCGAAATCAAAATTCCCCTTGCTATTGTGAAATACATTTGAGAAAACCCGAGCTCACCAACTTCTCATTCAAAGTTAAACTATTTCTTATACACCTGGCTGAGGTGGGGGGGGGGGGGGGGGGTGGATCTGGCAGCAATTAGGACAGAACGTTTATGGGAGGTACATGCAGAAGGAGAGAGGATGGAAGTATTACATTACTTAGTGAAAGGAACTGAGCTGAATGGAAATTTTTCCAGTTCGCCAAATTGATGGTAGGGAAATGAAAAGAAGAAACAAAAGCTGGGAATGTATACTACAGGAGGCTGGAGACGCTGCAAGTTTAGACCCCTGTACCAATATCTGCCCCTGCCCCTTCTCCCTCCCTTCTAATATTCTTTCTATACCCTTCCTTTCTCTAAAAGCCATCAGAGACACAACTCTTCGACTCAAACTGGATATAAAAATCTACGGTTGAACAATTTTAACCTTGCTAAAGGATATTGAATGAAAGACATTTAATCTTTGACCCAAATGACCCTTGGAAGGCCAGACTACAAATCTTGAATAGTACAAATTTAGTGAAATTGCAGCTTAATTCTCTCAAAGTCTTGTAAACGATTTCCTCTAGAAATGAATTTTGGAAGCTTTAAAGAATTTTTTTTAATCGCGACAAAGCTTATGTCAGGTGCACTTAGAAAACAATTTCATTTACATGTAAGATTACTTACCACATCGACCGGCCTAAGTTCGCAATTGGTGTAAGGTAATCTCGAAGAAGGACCTTGCGGATCCACCATAATTTAAAGTTCCCAGTGATTTCAAAAAGGACTTTCAAAAAAAGTTCATCCCTCCCCCGAAAAAATTGGAACCAATAGGGCCTGGTTGCAGAGCCCACGTGACGAGCCTGCGAATTTTGGTCAGTTGATCAACAAACGAATCAAAGATGGCGGACGAAAGCGCCGAAGTGGATGAACGCTCCGAAATAACTCCTTCAGGCGCACAGAAGAGAATGGGGACCGAAGGTTAGCTTGAAGTATTACATTTATTGATTGTTTTTCAATTTATATGAGCATTGGTTCGAAGTATAAGACGAGTTTTGCAATACGCCTCATGTTAAAAACAATAAATTGGGTTTCCACGTGAGCTGTTTTTTTTCTAAAATCTTGTTAACATGCAGGTGTGTCAACTTTTTATTCAAGGAGTTTATATCTTAGAATTTCACGGATTACAGTTCTTTCTTGAATTCAACTGAAGAACACTATTTGTGTCACGTTAGGATGTTATGCGTGACACGCATGCTCATTTAACTTGAAGACATTGAACTTTGGAATCGCGCGCGGGCTAGCCGCTTTAGAACTTGCTCTCTTGACATGGTGTCAGAAGTCAAACATGGATAGTTTTCACAAGCCTAGCGCTTTGAGTTTCGACGGAAACACATCAGAAAATTGGCGGAGATTTAAGCAGCAGTTTGATATCTACGTAACTGCTTCGGGAAGCGAAAAGAAAGACGATGCGGTCAAGATTGCTATCTTGCTAAACTTTGCAGGAGAAGACGCCATTGAGGTCTTCAACACATTTCAGTTTGCCGAAGGCGACGAGAAAAAGTTGAACAAAGTCCTTGAGCAGTTTGAGCAGTACTGTAACCCCAGGAAGAACGTAGTCTTCGAGAGACATCAGTTTTGGCAGATAACACAGAAAGATTCTGAAACCGTGGATCAGTTCGTCACTCGTTTGAAAAACAAGGTGAAATCTTGCGAGTACCCGTCGCCGGTTGATGACATGGTGCGAGACAAGTTCGTGTTTAGTATACGAGATCTACAAGTGAAGGAACGATTACTGAGGGAAGAGAAGCTTACACTGGAAAAAGCGATTTCTATGGCAAGAGCGTCCGAGGCTTCAAAAGAACAGATTAAAGTGATGGGCCCAAAGGAGCAAAACGTTAACATTGAAAATCCGACCGTGAATGAAATTCGAGCTGGCGGCGGCAGGCAGGAAAAAAATCCTCCACGTCGACCGAGACCCGGTTCGGGCTCACAAAAAGGAAAGTGCACGTTTTGTGGTTCTTCTCACTCGTGGGGATCTTGCCCTGCTTTGGGCAAAACGTGTGACTACTGCCAAAAGCGAGATCATTTTGCGAAGGTTTGCCGGAAAAGACTGCGGGATTTTGGCGGGAAAACGATACACGCAGTCGCTGAATTGGAGGGCAGTGACAACGAAGCCGATCTTCTGACGTTTTCAGTGGAGTCCAGTGATGAATGCTCCTCTCAAGACGATTGGCACGTCTCGCTCAAGATTGCTGATACAAATGTGAATTTTAAATTAGATTCGGGGGCTGATTGTAACGTCATTTCCAAGTCGTTGTTGGCTCGACTTCCAGTTGGTCCCAAACAGACCCGCCAGTGCAAAGCCAAGCTGAAAGTGTATGACGGACGTCGAATCACACCCAGTGGCAAGATCAGCCTAACCTGTGAGTACAAAGGGAAATTCACCGTGTTAGATTTCATACTCATTGAGCAAGATTTACCATCCATTCTTGGATTGAAGTCCTGTCTTGATTTAGGCCTGATAAAGAGAATTTACCACCTTCAAGAAGAAAACCTGGAATCTGAGTATGCAGACGTGTTTGAGGGCTTGGGTGAGATTAAAGGCGTCCAGCACAAAATTCAAATTGATCCCAATGCCACCCCGGTTGTGCACCCTCCCCGTAGGGTTCCTGTAGCTCTTCGCGAGCCTCTTAAAGAGGAGCTTCAGAGAATGGAGAAGCTGGGAGTCATTAAGAAATGTACAGAGCCCACTGCCTGGGTACACAGTCTTGTGGTTGCCAAGAAGAAGAATAACAAGCTCAGAGTGTGCCTGGATCCTAGCGACCTCAATCGTGCCGTCATGCGCGAACATTTCCCCATGCAGACCGTGGAAGATGTGATTAGCAGAATGCCCAATGCAAAAGTGTTCAGTGTCCTAGATGCTAACCATGGTTTTTGGCAGGTTAAACTTGCCAAGGACAGTAGCAAGCTAGCTACCTTTAACACCCCATTTGGCCGATATAGTTACACACGCTTGCCATTCGGGATAGCATCGGCCCCAGAAGTCTTCCAGAATGTTATGGTCCATTTGTTCCAGGACATTGAAGGTGTTGAGGTAATTGTGGATGATCTTGTTGTGTGGGGAGAAGATGTGGAGCAGCATGATGTGAGGCTTAAACAGGTGTTGGACCGTTGTCGTGAGCGCAACCTTAAGCTTAACAGGGAGAAATGCCATTTTCGAGTATCTGAAGTTCATTATGTGGGCCATGTGTTGAGTGCAGACGGTGTTAAGCCAGACCCTCGGAAAGTTGAAGCAATTATTGCTATGCCAGCCCCAGCTAATCGTGAAGACCTGCAGAGATTCTTGGGTGTGGTAACCTATTTGTCTAAGTTCATCCCAAACATGTCTCAGAAGAGTGCTCCACTTCGCCAACTACTACAGAAAGATGTTGAATGGTCCTGGGGACAATTAGAAGAGGACACATTTACATGCTTGAAAACTTCAATCTCCTCAGCTCCAGTCCTCAAGTTCTTTGACCCGAAAGAACCAGTGACCCTGTCTGTTGATGCAAGTTCAAAAGGTGTTGGTGCAGTTCTTCTGCAGAATGACCGCCCAGTCGCTTACGCATCCAAAGCCCTGACTCCAAGCCAAGAAAATTATGCGCAGATAGAAAAAGAAATGCTGGCCATTGTCTTTGGATGTGAGCGGTTTCATGATTATTTGTATGGGCAACGAGAGATCACTGTTGAAAGTGACCACAAACCGTTGGAAGCAATCCTGAAGAAGCCCATTCATCAAGCACCTCTCCGTCTTCAGAAGATGATTCTCAGAGTAAAGCCTTATGCAGTCAATGTTAAGTACATACCTGGCAGCCATCTGGTTTTAGCTGATACGCTCTCCAGAGCTTACTTACCTAGCCAAGCAGCAGATAAACCTGATGAATTTGAAATTCATGTCCTGGACTCTGGACAGTTGTCCGAGACTATGTTTCACAAGTTGAGGGACGAGACTAAGAGTGACCCTGAACTTCAACAGTTGCAGAAAGTTGTCATGAATGGATGGCCGCAGACCAAAGTAGAGACACCAATTGAGACAAGACCTTACTGGAACTACCGAGATGAAATAAGCTGCTACGAGGGCTTAATGTTCAAGGGTGATCGCATAATTGTTCCCCACAGCCTGCGACCCGAAATCCTACAACGCATACACACTGCACACCTTGGGATAGAGAAGTGCAGAGCACGGGCCAGGAGTGCAGTGTTTTGGCCAGGTATCAATAGTGCAATTGACGAGTTGGTATCCAAGTGCAGTACCTGTCAGCAACACCAGCGAAGCAACCAGAGGGAGCCTTTGATTCCTCAAGAGGTCCCTGAGAGGCCCTGGGCGACAGTCGCAGCGGATATTTTCTACTATAAAGGGAGAGACTACCTGCTCGTAGTGGACTATTTTTCAAAGTATCCTGAAGTAACTCGCCTCTCTAGTAAGAATAGTGAAGCAGTTATCATGGCAATGAAAGATATGTTTGCACGTCATGGAATCCCAGAGAGGCTTATCGCAGACAACATGCCTTTCAACAGTGTGAAATTTAAGGACTTTGCCAATAAGTGGGAGTTTGAGGTGGTAACCTCTAGTCCACACTACCCGAAGTCTAATGGTCTCGTGGAAAGAAACGTACAGACTGTTAAACAGTTACTAAGGAAAGCTGACGAGTCCAAACAGGACGCATTCCTCGCTTTATTAGAATTCCGTAATTCCCCTATCAGTGGAATGGATGAATCTCCAGCAGAACTACTTATGAGCAGAAAGCTTAGAACAAGACTGCCAACTTCCAAGAGCCTCCTACAACCCCAGCCTAGGTCTACCTCTCAGATTCGGCACAATTTGCTGACACGTCAACAACGTCAGAAAGCGTTCTATGACCGTGGCACTCGACCACTTTCCAAACTACATGAAGGAGAACCTGTGCGAATGAAGCGGGGACGGGAATGGGCACCTGCGGTGGTCGTCAAACAACACCAGGCCCCTCGTTCGTACATTGTGGCCACCCCGGATGGAACGCAGATGCGTCGAAATCGTTTCCATCTTCAGCCAACCAAGGTGGAGGCATCTCCAGCCCCATGTCCGGCATGGGAAGCAGTGGCCAGTGATGAGTCAAATCCTCGTATGCAACCAAACACAGATGCTGGTATCGAAACGCCAGAAATGGAATCACACACCAATATTCCGCAGGAGGAACAACCCGCCAGAAGAAGTCTACGGATTCGTAGACCACCACAGCGTCTTATTGAAACTATGTAGGATACTGTCAAGCTACTATAAGTTTAAACTAAAAGAACATTTGGGTGATTTAGTGGTTGTACACACCCAAAACCTTACCGGCCGTTAACGAACCTTGTTTATTTTTCTAAGCTGTCTTAGAAGAGGAGATGTCACGTTAGGATGTTATGCGTGACACGCATGCTCATTTAACTTGAAGACATTGAACTTTGGAATCGCGCGCGGGCTAGCCGCTTTAGAACTTGCTCTCTTGACAATTTGTCCGTGTTTTCGAGATTTGACTACATGTACAACTAAGCTCATAAGTTGACCAAACCGCTATTAAAATTCTGAACAATGTGCACTATGCTCTTGGATTGAAGAAATCTAGGAGAAACTTGAGAATACTCGGCTACTTTATTTGCATGTTTCGACTGGTGTACTTTGAAGAATGAGGAATATAACAATAGTTGCTATTCTTATTCAATGATATGTGGAGGAGTATTCTGGAGTTTAGTCGAAATCTATTCTGTATTGGTAGGAAAATCAATTTTATTCTTCCCCAACATTGTCGACCAAGCTTATGGGTTGTCATGAAGATTCGGGCCCCAAAAACTCAGACCTCAGACCCTGAAAAGTCATAATCCTCTCAGTTTTTATCACCTTTGAAGGTGACCATAAAACATTTAAAAATGGTTTATGATCATGCAACATTCATAGGCAACAACCAGATTAGAGCAAGATATTTATCTTCTCCAGTTTATCACTGCCGCATTGATCAAACAGTGATAAACTAACAAGGTTTAACATAGCACCCGACACTTTGATGGTATTTGCTGGCAGATTTTTTACTGAAGAAATAGAAAGACAGAGTCGCTATAATGTTGTTGCAACTGAAGTCAGTTTGTATCCACCAGACATGACAGTGATAAACGATAAAAGATAAATTTCTCAAGTGATCCTTTCTGGATGTTGGAGCCTATGAACATTGCGTGACCACAAAATAAGATTGAGATGAGTTTTAAATCTTTTATTTTCATTTCTTTCGAGGTGTCTGAGTTTTCGGGGTCCGTGTTTTCAGGGTCTGCGTTTTTGGGGTCTGAGTTTTAGGTGTTTTTAGATTTCACTGTTTGATGGATGTGACAGCGATAAACCAGAGAAGATTAGTATCTCCACTCCTTCTGAAAAATTAGTATAAAGTGCCAGATTTCAGTAAAAATGACTTAAAACAGGTCAGTAGATCAGAAAAAGGCATGCACATGTTTTGATATTTCACAGTATGCCACTATAAAAGAAGACCCTTGCATAATTAACTAGTTTGTATGGAAACTGAAAAAAAAATTAACTTGTCAACAAAGGTGACAATGAAGAGGTTAATCAAGGATGGGCAGATGCTATGGCCAGAATTCTTCAAAAGGAACTTCCAGAGAATAAGGTATGATGAGTTGATTTCTCTGATTTGTCACAGTGGAATTAAAGTGTCTTGCCATTTTGACATTTGTTTTCTCCATCTTCAATGCCCCAAGCTATTTAATTCTCTCAGCACTAAAATTCCAAATACCCCTAGGATTACTGTGCTGTGTTCACCTCTAAACTTAAGGCATATTTTTTGGTAGAAGTATCTTTTATTTACTTAGTGTGCTTGTGTGTGCTATTTTTTGCTTTCCTCTGTTTTCCTTTGCCTTTGCATGTTTGCACATCTTGCTTTGCTTAACTACTTTTTATCCTACAGTGACAGCATTTTTAATGTTTTGTTAAGTCTTAGGTGTCTCAAGTGAGCTTTCCCGCGAAAACTTGTGAAGAGATCACCGTCGTTATGGTTACATAATAAATCGCGCCTTTGAAAGCGGCGCTGGTGTTTATATAATAATGATGGTGTTTATATAATAAACAGAATATTACATGCCCGCTTATGGATATGAATTTTATCTTCTTGTGTTCAACTCCATATCTCGCTCGTTCGCTGCGCTCACTCGTGAGATATCGAGTTGACCACTCGAAGATAAAATTCATATCCACGCATGGGCATGTAATATCCTCTATATCTCCAAACACCATGGGAAACATAGCCTGAGTGGGACTGGTCAGAGTGGAGGAGGGATAGAGGTTTTCACTTTGCACTTACTTACAGGGATGCCTGGGGTGTGGGTTTTTCATTTTCATATAAAAGGAGCAAATATCTGGGAGATTATTAAATAAATATTATTAAGTTGTTCAGACAAAAATGTTGGGGGGGGGGGATCTTTTCATGTGTCTGCCACTGGAATATCTTAGCAGTGGACAATTTGATGTCAGATCTTTCAAAAACAGTAAGCTGATTTCATTTTTAGTGCAGAGCGCACTATTGGGATGGTTTGGGGGTTGACGCTACTAATGCACTATGGCGATAAGGCAGTAAGGTAATAAGGTGTAAACTTTAATGTTTGTTTAATTAATTAATTTCAATTAATTAATTAGCCTTGTTTTGAGAGGGTGGGGTAGGTACCTTTGATTGCTACGAGAAACGTGCCATACTTACATTACTTCTTTCGCAACATCAGAAAACTATATATGGTTCCAATATTCTCTTGTTCTCCTTGTGGTACTATTCCGCTCTTAAGAACAAAAGCAATTTGCTCGAAGCACATGCGCAGATTGATTAGCATTAGTGTTAACTATATGTTAGGTAAACAGTACATTTCATACACAACTACACTTGAACGTTAAGTGTTTTTCCTTGTGGTAGAACACAACATGTAAGACGCATGCGCTCTAGCACTGTAAGCATGATACAATCCGTTCTCGAGTTCAGCATTCATGCATGCGATACCACACTCCTCTTAACGGGCGATAGCAGTTATATTTCAGGTAATGTCAGTTTTCCTTTTTAGTGCAAAGAACGCTTTTGTGACAGCGTATCGTTTGGAATAATCCCTAGCTCGGTTAAAAAATGTCGTGTGCTATTTTCAAACTATTTCGTGTTTGCTAAGCTTAAAGAGGGAAACACATGGATCTCCTCAGCTGCCTGTTTATTTTCTCCCCCATGAAAGAGAACAAGAAGTACACAAATGTATTCACCCTAAACATTTCCGAGTTAGCGACATTAGAAGTACCCGGTAGTAATGTCGTGACAAAAGAAACTTCTCAAATGTTGCTGCAGACACTGTGGCACTTGCGGAAACCGGAAATAAATTTAGTTAGTCTTTGAGGGGACTCATTCACCGATGTAAGATATAAATAATATCGGTAAAGTTGAAACGCTTCTCGGTTGTCTCAGTCGATATCAATGTGTATTTTGAACTGGTTTATTGTTAACACGGTACCAACGGTGGCAATCTAATAAGAACGTGTTATTCCGAGACACGATGTGACTATTTGATAATTAAATTAGTAACTGTTAATGGATGATATGAAAATTTGCCTCCTGAATGAAACAAAACTATTCCTCTTCCATTTTTTTCATAAGTTAATAACATAATTTAGTTTTTTTTTTCTCCAGCAGGAAAAAAAGCCGGCACATTTTCATTTGTATGTTTTTGGGAAAACAAGGGTATCATGTTACAAACTTTGCGAGGAAAACAAAAGTATCAAGTTACAAATGTTGGTGTTGAAGAAATAAAATTATCATGTTCAACGTATCAATAAATTAAAAATAAACGAAATTCAACGAAAAACACCACAGTAAAATTTAAAACCTTCTTAACAAACAGTAATTGTAAGTTATTTTTGGGCCTTGAACTAACAAGTTACATACAGGCTGCTGATGACTCAAAATGTACTTACAGTCCAGCATAACACTCTGCACTATCTGAGATTGTCTCACTAGTTTTTATTTTCATGGTTATAGCCTCCTGTGTTAGTGAAATACAAGAAGATTGAAAAGAGGAAATCTGAGAGGAAGGAGGAAATAGCTTCAAAGAAGGTAAAAACTGGAAACATTTGACATTCAGTCAAGTGTATCTTTTGTTACAAGTAAATGAGGTTTTGCTTTACTTTTCTTCATAAGCTTAAAAGCCAAGAACGCCATGCTATGCTTGAAAAAGACCATGTCAAACCTGATGGTTCAACAATGGATTATGAAAAGAATTTGGTAAAAATAGCAACAAGAGGAGGTAATGTGACCATAGTGATAATAAATAAGCCACTCATTAGCCATACAACAGTAATGTATCACATTATGAGCTCAGGATTTGTTTGATGAGCCTTAAGGCTGAATTAACTATCACTACATCATCTCTGAAATCAAAAGAAATTTGAAATCTAATCTTTGGAAGAGCCTGGACTAATTTTCTTGAAAAATTTTGTGGTTTGTTGGCCACATTGTCATCAATTTCCTTGCCATCACACTACTAATAAAGTCTTTATTATTATCATCATCATCATCATCATCGTCATCATCATCCTCATTCTCATCCTCATCCTCATTCTCATTATTTCCTCTCTTGAGTGTTTTGGGGACCTGAATTATCCAATAATATTTCTTAAACTTTTTTTTTAAAACATCACAGAAACAAGAAAATTTTGCTATTATATAGACCTACAGTGTACAGCCACAGTGTGCCAATGGCTGGTAGTATACCAGTAGTTCAGCCATTCAGATTGCAGCATTTTCATTTAGCATACATTAATACCTTGCAAGAAATTTCAGAAATTAAAATTTTGGATGTTTTATTTGAACGATTCATTTTCTGACACTTTTGAACTAACTTATGACAAATTTCAGACTAAAATGTACCGGTAGACACTTCACTGAAACAACAAGCTTTCAAACTCTAGAATGTAAATTTACGCTTACAAAACATGTTTTTAACTGAAATGACATTCTTAGACTATGAAAATGAGACTTTTTTGCTGCACCCTCAAGGTTTTAAAGAACCTATCTATGGGAAAATGAGACAAATTTTATAAGACAAGCTATTATGTACATGTCTCAACATAAAGGAAATTAGTGGCTTTGGAACTATTTAGAAGTTTTATGTACTGAAACATTTCGGACACTTACATGTAAAACTTTGAATAATCCATAAATATTTTGGATTGTTTAATTAAAATCAAAATACTCCTAAATTTTTTGCAAGCAGTGTACTTTTACCGTAAATGATGAAATATGTTCTGTACTTCTGAAAAGACAACAAAATTCAAACTTCTCTGTTACATGTGTAGCTTCTGTTCTGCTAACAAGTGGCCTGCTTCTTCTATTTCAGTTGTAAAACTGTTCAACGCAGTCAGCAAACACCAGAAAGAGATGGAAAGTAAACTGAAGTCAGCTCCTACTGAAGCGAAAAAATCAAAAGGTGAGCAATTACAACTTTTGGAATTGTAAAATCTTTTTAGCAGGGAGTCTCAAAGCGAGCCCTTGTGGAACTTGCATGGTAAAGCTGTCAGGACACTTGCTTGAACATTTGAATATTTGAACTCTTTAAACCTCATTAACAAGGCAAGTCTCAAGCTTTTGTGACTCTTAGTCTAAGGGGTACCATTCTAAAACAAGCCAAAGAAGAGGCAGACCCAATATTTTGAGCTGTAATGACTAAAATGACAATAAACGCTTTGTTACTGAGTCATTTCAGTTTTATCTACAGCTGTTGTAATTGAAGAAATTTTAAAGATTTCATTGCTGGCTGATCTTAACTACCAAAACAGTTTTCAAAACAGCGTAAAGAAAATATGTGTGCTGATTGGTTTAAAATCATGTTTGCTCGAGATATCATCGCATTGTGCCCTCGTCAACTATCGCGCATAGAAACTGAGAGCAAATAATCTAATTGTTTTAGCATAAATCTACTGGTCATTCAGAACTTTATCTAAATCCTTTTCACAGACACCTCTGGCAGTCAAAAAGTGGCCTTCATTAGCAAGCAAACAGGGCTATGCTACTCACAATCTACACTACAAGGCTCGAAGTTGACTTATTAACCAACTTGCAAAGTTTAGCTAGTAAGATTTTTTCCACTAGCAATTTGGTGACACCACTAGCAAATTCTTTCCAAATGTTTGGGAGATATCTGCATGATGCTAACTCGCAAACGTTTACTAGTTGATACAGGGCGCGACGAAAGTGCTGTCCGATAGCCCGGGGCTAGTGGAATGACTTGTCGGGCTAGCGTTTTCTTATCGTAGCTTGCCCGACGGGCAAGCACCGTTGGTCCTCTTTTCTGATGATACATTGAGCTTTTATACCAAAAAGTGTGTAGCAGAAAGCAACGTCTTGTGGTCCAGCGTAAAAACATTGTTTAATTTGAGGTTGAAGTTAAACGAAAATCACGTTCAAGAATCAAAATACTACGAAGATTAGTTTATATCTATGCTTGGTATCATTACTTGTATTTTGCATAATTAAATAAATCTGATTATTCTTTATAATTTCGGGCTAGCTCCTCAGACCTTCGGGCTAGTAACCTCAAGTAACAGCTTGCCCGAAGGGCGACCTCATCTTTTCATTTTCGTCTCACCCTGTGATATTTTTCTCACTCGCAGATTATCAAAATAACTCACATTTTGCGAGTTTGCGAGCGTTAATTTCGAGCCTTGTATAACAGAATAGATAGTGTAGTGCAGCTAATCAGAGATCAGCATTTGTGATAGAACGCTGGTAGATTTCTACCAAAACTAGAGAGGAACACAGAACCAGCATGAGGTGTTGACAGAGTGATGACACGACTGAGCAAAGAAAATTTCCATATTGATGGTCAAAATGAACAAGTTGTTTTCTTTGTTTGTCGCAGAATTTTCTTCAAGAAATAAAGTCATAGTGTTATAAGTCGATAGAAACACAGTACATGTTTTCTCGTACATAAATGGCAGCGTTTTTTATTATTTATTTTCGTGCATTCTTATAACGGACCCTCGTCAATAAAATCACAGTTTCATTCAATTCTGACCATCCTAATTAATACTTAAGTCCATAATGTACACCCTCAAAAAATTGTCTAGCATCCCCTCTCTTTCTGTTTTGGTGTCCCTCCTGCAACATGGGGAAGGCGCGATGGCCTCATGATTAGTGCGAAAGACTCCGGAGAAAGCGGTCCGGGTTCGAGCTCTGGTCAGGGACATTGTGTCACATTCTTGGACAAGATACTTGACTCTCACGCTGCCTCTCTCCACCCAGGAGTATAAATTGAGTACTGGCGAATTGTTGGGGAAACGTAACAAATTAAGAGGGAGTGATCTGCGATGGACTAGCATCCCATCCAGGGGGGGTGGGGGGCTTCATGCTACAGAAA